>SJYX01015037.1:104401-129649 GCA_006410675.1 Oreotragus oreotragus | reverse complement strand
CTCTAATCCTCAACTGATCGCATGCTCATTGTTCAAAAACATAGTAGCAGCAGCCGTGTGTTTGGTGCTAACGATAAGTGAGGCAGATGGCTCAGGCCGTAAGCGGGGCCTGGAGACATCCCCCGACAAGGTGCCTGCACTCCCAGGAAGTGGGGAGCCCTGGGCAGACTGGGCCTGTGTTCACGGTGAGTGGATTGCAAACTCCAGTGCACGCTAAGCTGCTCAGTCGTGTCGGACTCTTTGTGACCCCATGCACTGAAGCCCACCAGGTCCTCTGGGCATGGAGTCCTCCAGGGAAAAATACTGGAGTGGGTTGCCATGGCCTCCTCCAGGGGATCTTCCCAACCCAGGGACCGAACCCACGTCTCTTATGTCTCCTGCATCGGCAGGCAGGTCCTTGACCACTAGTACCAGCTGGGAGGGCTTCCCTGGTGGCTCAGCTGATAAAGAATCTGCCCGCAATGCGGGAGACCTGGGTTTGATCCCTGGGTTGGGAAGATCCCCTGGAGAAGGGAACGGCTACCCACTCCAGTATTCTGGCCTGGAGAATTCCATGAAAGCCCATTGGAAACTCTAGAGCAACCACCAAAAAGGTTAAAAAAAAAAAAAAAAAGTGCATTAGGACGTATAAGGGAGGAGAGGAAATGGAGTCACATGAAGTGCTGTTAAACGCAGAGCCGGGAGAAGGAAAGAGGAAGACCCGAAGGGAGCCGAGGCCAGGGCGGTGGGCCGCGAACAGGCAGGAGGGGGTGGGAGCCCCCGTGTCAGTGAGCGTGTGGGTCCGCGTCCAGTAAGGGCCTCCAGGCAGCAGCCCCGGGCCAAGGGGCCGGGACACGACTCCCACCCCCACTTCTTCCCAGAGCCCCCACTAGGAGAGGAGTCCGGAGAGGACGTGGCCCCCTCCCCACGCCCAGCAGGGCCCACGGGAGGCCCTGGGCAGCTCCTTGACCTCCAACCTCCCCGCCCAGTGTCCTGAAGCCACCGACCCCCGGCTGACAAGGGACCAGCCTGGGGAGAAGGCGCCCAGGTCCTCTGTTCCCCTGAGGCTCTGAGACAGGTGGCTGCTCACCTGGGCTGAGCGCCTAGAAGCAGCGCTGGCCCCACGACAAGGGCTCCGGAGGCCCCGCTGCCGCCTCCAACCTCCCCACGACCCGCCCCGGTGAAGCGGCCTCTGGGGCGCAGCTCTTTGCTCCTCAAGCCCAGTGTCCTTGGAATGAGCGGCCCTGGAAGACAATCCAAGGAAATATGCCGCTGGTGGGGGCCAAGCAGGCTTCCCTCCTGCAGACAGACAGGCGTGGTTCAGAGCAGGGCCTGGGGCCTTTGCCCCAGTGAAAGTTTCGTGTCCCCACGTCCAGGACCAAAGCGGGGGTCCGGCTCCGGGCGCAGGTGGGGCCGTGGGCTGCGGGCGTCCATCCACCTGGAAGGCCCGCGGCCCCCGGCACCTTCCGCTCCCTTGTCCCCAAGCAGCTCCGGCCCCTGCAGCCGCATCCGGGCCGGTGTCCCCTCGGGACTGGCCGGGCAGAGCCTCCGCCGCCGCCCCTGTGCCGAGGCCAGAAGGGCTTACCGGCCGTAACTCAGGCCCGCGATCCCGGGATCGACAGCAGGTTCCGCCGATCGCGGCGCGAGAGGGAAAGCGAAGTCAGGGCGGCAACGCGGGGACACAGCGCCAACTGCTGGCGGCGCAGCCCCTCGGCCGGGTCCCGGGCCGGGCCGGAGCCTCCGCCGGGGGCCCGCCTCGCTCAGGAAACCGCACGAAGCGCTCGAATCCAGAGTCATCTGCAAGGAGGAAACTCTTTGAATGAGAGCTTTCATCTAGCAGAACGCGGTTTTCACTGTCTGAAGAGCGGCCCAGCTGACGGCCGATTTCAGGCTCAGAGGTGAGCTCCCAGCTGGCCTGGGGGGCTCGCAGCCCGGAGGTGCCCCCAAGGCCCTGAGACCCCCACGTGCGGCTGCCTCCAGTCAGAGGAGGGCCACCCTGGCTCTGCCACCTCAGCTGAAACACTCCCCCGGCTCACCGCATGCCCAGACCAGCAAACGCAGAGCACCGCTGACCCACCGCAGCCGGGGGTCCCGCAGGAGGGGGCCAGCTGGGGGGCCGCGGGCACAGCTCCCACTCACACATGAGGACCACAAACAGAGCCCCCAGTCCCCTTGCGAGTGAGCGAGGCTGAGGTCGGCCGAGAAGGCACAGCCTCCCCACATCCTGCCCCCAGCCCCAAACGTGCCCTCTGGTCGAGCACGCTGAGCTCCCTGACAGCAGTCTGACCTGGAACGTGGGAAGCGGACACAGGGTGGGACCTGCCACCCGCTCGCTGTCCTCACAAAAAGCAGAGGGTGTCGGGGGGACCAGACGCCCATCCGCTGTCCCAGAGGACACGCCCGGGCCCTGGAAGCCCCCACCCCCCCATGGAGACCCCTGTCAGTGGTCTAGCCCCCTGTAGCCCCACCCCCGGGGCCCACAGCATTCCAGGTCAACTCCAGGGCCCACCCACTTTCTGCCTGACAGCTTCTGCATCCACACCCCTCAAGGGGCTGGGCCCCTCGGAGACCCTCACCCTGACCGGCCCCAGGAGGAAAGCTGACCGTTGAGCGTGTCCACCCAGGGCCGGGCCTGTGCTCCGTGACCCTTGCCCTTCAGGGGCTCTGCTTGCAGTGAATGTGCAGAGCAGGGGAGGGGAGCTCCCGACAGACCCCCGGACACCCAGAGCCGCCCCGTCCAGGCAGGAGCCCTGTCCCATATCACAGTGTCCGAGAGCCCAGGGTGTGTCCCTGCAGGACCCCAGCAGCTTCCCTTCCTGGCATTCCCCCTCTGCAAGGGTCCCCCAACCCGGTGGCCCAACCCCCGCCCAGGCACCAGGGGCTCAGACACCCGGAAACGGGGAAAATAAACACTCAGACGTTAAAGCAGGTGACACCGGTCTCAGGGAGCAAATCCACTTTCAATTTCCCTAATGGCTCCATTTATTACCTACTGAGAATTTATTTGAATCTCTAGTGGTTTGAAAATTTCTTCATTTTCCTGTTTATCAAGGAACACGATTCCCAGCCAGAGTGGTTCCAAGTTCACAGGCCGAGCTCATGTTTCACTGGACCTGCAGGAGTGGGAGGCGCCCAGACCACTGGACCCCCGCCCAGCTCCCGAAAGCTCTGCGGGGTCTCCTAACCCCCCAGGGACAGGGTGTCCCCAGCCCCCCACCGCGAGGCGAGCAGACTCCGGGCCCGTGCCCCCCTCTGGACCTCTGCCCCTTGCCCACCCCCTCCCCCGGCCTGGGCGTGAGCCCCCGAGGGCGTCTGGCTGGGGTCTGCAGCTGTGCATTCCCCGTGTCTCCATGTTCCAAACAGCCTGTGCTGAATGTAAGCGTCCCGTCCTCCCACAGCTCCTGAGCAGACTGTTCCCATCCCCTCTGATCTTTAATCAGCACAGAGAGGGGCAGCGACTTGCCCAAGGCCACACAGCCCTCCAGCAGCAGCCTGGCTCCAGAACTGGCCCCTGACTGCCCCGGGCTATGCAGCCACTGGCCGAGCTCTGGGCAGGGGGAAGGCCTGAAGGTCGCAGTCCGGGCCGAGAGCCACCGCAAGGATGGGGCGCAGATGCAGCAGGTGCAGGGGGCGCGGTGGGTAGGGTGGGGCCAGGCAGAGGCTCCAGGAAGGGGAAGGAAGGAGGACAAGCCTGGAGGCTCATGGGGACCCAGAGGGCGAGCTCCCAGGGCTTGAAAGCCACAGAATTGGTGATATATCTCCGGGCACAGCAGAGCCTAGGATGTGCGGGAAGGGCGCCCACGTGGAGCGGCCCGAGTCAGAGGTTCTGCCTGGAGCTGTTCTGACCCCAGAGCTGTGACCCCAGAGCTCCGCTAACCCCGGCGTTGGCAGGAAACGAGGCTTTGGGGTTGTAATAAATTGAAAACAAAACTTAAAGCTCCAGCCCCCTGGGTAAACTTTTTCTTGGAGTTAATTTCCAAGATAAATTGTTTTGGAATTGTGCAGTCCATCTCGCCTAAGCCCCTGGTGTTTCTCTGATTAGACATTTTCATCTAAATGGACCTGGAGTCTGAATGGCACCTCCATCCCACCCGTATTGACATCTGCCAGGGCCGCAGGTTTATGGGGAAAGTATGAATTCCTTGCCAATGGCTTTGCTCAAATTGAGCCATGTTCCCTGCGAAATTAGATGAGGCCCTGGGCTGTCTGGAGAACGTCCACTCAGCTCGGGCTTTAGGGAGCGATGGGGCTGCAGTAGGAGAGAGTAGGGAAGGCAGACGCCCTCCTCCAGGAGGGGGGAAGGGCAGGGGAGCCCAGGACAGGTTTGTGGGTGCCTCAACGTGCAGGCTGGCCAGCCCCACAGACTGGCTTCCTGCCACAGGGCTCGTCAGAGGGGCTGCGCTGAGAACATTTTCTTTGAGGACACAATTCCTTGGTGAGACAGGAACCCTCCAGCCCACCAGCAAAATCTGTACAGAAGCTGGGTGCCCACTCCAGTAGTCTTGCCTGGAGAATCCCATGGACAAAGGAGCCTGGCAGGCTACAGTCCATGGGGTCGCAAAGAGTCGGACACGCCTGAGCGACTAATGCATAACACACAGCGTCCCACCAGCGGGTGGACAAGGGCTCCAGGGAGGTGGCCCAAAATAACCTCCTCTGCACCTGGAGGGGTGAACTGCCCACCTGGCAGGATCCCAGGAAGCTCAGGGGCCAAAGGTCACGTCTTCCCCAAGGACCTGGTCAGCTCAGAGAAGCTGAAGGTGGGGACCAAGGGCCTACGGAGCGCCCCAGCCTCCCGCCACACGTCCGGGCAGCTGAGCGGCAGGAACACCGACCTGGTCTCCTGCTGGGAGTCGGAAGCTATTTACAGGGGCTTCACTGTTAATGACAGACAAAGGGATGGGGGAGGGAGAGGGAAGCACAGCGCAGGTCAGACCCACAGACAGGGACACGAACCGGCCTCGGGGCTCGAGGCACAGACTGGCTGCCGCCCGCCAGCCCACGTGAGCAACAGACAGGCACAGGGATGGTGCCACCCGCATCACTCCCTGCGAAGCCTGGCCCCGGCTGGCCCCTGCGAGTCCAACCCGGCACAGACAGCAAAGCGCGTGGCTGCGTCTCACAGTCGGAAGAGGAGTCAGGCAGGAGCTCGGGAGTGCCGAGAGAGAGTGCCGTGGGTGTGGCAAGCGGCGTGAGGACCGAGCAAACACACGGAGTCCTGGAGAAGGCGGCCGGCTGAGAGGGTGTGCAGCCGCAGCCGGGGGCACGCCGGACGTGCAGCCACAGGGGCGACTCGGCCGGGAGGAAGGGGTGTGATGAGAAGCTCAGGTCCAGAGAGAGTGGTGCCCACGGAACCTTCCACCTCGGAGGAGCTCACAGACCTCCCGACACGGGAAGAGCCACAGATACAACCCTGGGAGCTGGTCACAGCTGAGAGAGGGGGCCACGGGCCCAGGTCATGGGGTTGGGCCGGGGGGCTGGCTGCCCTGGGCAGACTGGGCTGGGTGAGTTTAGTAGAACAGAAACTACTTTAATTCTCCAGGTGGCCAATGTTTTAAATTAATTACTGTAAACTGAACTGCTTTTTCTTTCCTCATATGTGGTAACCAAGAGTAAAACAGTGTTTAAAGTTTGGACAAAAAGTCACTTGCTCAGTTCTGGCCCGTGAGAAACAGCCGTGTCTTACGCTCCTGTGTTGCGAGCCAAGTGTGGACAGCTCCCGGTCAGTATACTGCTTCTGCATCAGCCTCCGTGCAAGAGTTTGACATTCATTTCCCACTGGAACCTCAAAGCAGTCTCAGATGAATCCTGACCATCCCCAATTTACAGATGAACAAACTGAGGCAGGAGAGCTAAGGCAGCAGCAGCAGGCACACTAGGGACCTGGGGAGTGGCATTTGCCTGAGGTCTCTCCTGCACGTGTGTCTGGGTGGACCGCCCACACCCGAGTTGGGGTGACTCTCCCGGGCCCTGGTCCCAAGTTCATTCCCCGAATGTTCATGCCTGACATCCTGTCATCAGCGCCCTTCAGCCAGAAAAAGGGTCTATCAGGACGCAGCTTGGTGGCACAGCTCTAGAGACCTCCCCTTGTGCACACAGCCCACGGGACCGTCAGAACCTCACCACTGGATCAGGTTTAGACCCTCGAATGTGATCACAGCTCTTCAACATGAGATTCCACCCATGGAATGACTTGGTTGACTTCCTGAGTCACAGCCGTCCCTTCTTGGAAATTTCAAAGTCCTACTGACGTGTTTCACGATGGATTTGGGGACAGAAAGGACCTGTGTGGGGACGCGGTCTCAGCGACGGGGAAACCGAGGCTCTGCCTGAGACAGCCTGCCTCGCAGCACATCCCATCTGTTCTAGAATCTCTGAGTGGGCTGCAGGGACAGAGTCCTCCTCTCAGCTCTGCAGGAAACGGAAAGTTCAGAAAGATCAGAAGTCAATTAAAACAAGAATATGTTGTTCTGAGGGGACTTCCCTAGTGGTCCAGTGGTTAAGACTCCGCACTTCCAAGGCACGGATTGCCGTTTCAATCCTGGTTAGGGAACTGATTCCTCATGTGAGATGTCAAAAAATAAACGGTTATCACCGTCACCCCGACTTCCCTCCCCCACAGCGAGAAGGGTGTGCTGGCCCGTGTCTCAGGGTCACTAGACAAGACCCTGGCTTTGACCTCCTCCCAGCCCCAAGGTCCCTCCTCAGCCTGCCTCGAGGAGACCCTGCTTTCTGGGCTTTCTCCTACCCCACTCCCTACTCCAGGGCCCCAAGCGTGCCCGGCCCAGTCTCCTCTGCCTCCCCACCCCCCGCTGCTTCCCCCTCCCTCTCTGTTCTCGGCTCTCCCTGATCACCCTAACCTTTCCTCCTCCAGGAAGTCCCCCTGGCCTGCAGTGCCCTAGCCAGGCTCCCTTCTGTGGTGAGACCCTGCCACAGGGCTGGGGGGCGGAGGAGGGTCTCGGCACTCCCCGGAGGCACCACCGAGTATCTGTTTCTCTTGCTTTTAGCCGCCTTTGGCTTCTGGACAAGGAAGACGGCTTCTCAGGCGCTTCCAGGGCCACCCCCGAGCAAGCGGCTCTCTCCTCTCAGCCTCCCTGGGCTCCGCCTCCTCTCAGGGGTCCATCGGTGCCCAGAATAAACCACGCCCCGTTCTTGGAGGCTGAGCAGTCCACCCTCAGAGGAGCCCTGGTGGGCTTGTAAACAAAAGGGCAGCTGCCGCAGAGCCACGGGGAGCGGCCAGCCGAGGCCAATGGCATCGGGTCCAGCTCGCCTCCGGCCGTCCCACGGTGCACGCTACGGGGGGAGGTCTCCGCCAGGTGAAGTTCCTGAGTGACCGAGGGCACGGGGTATGCCTGTGGGTCACCCTGCCCTGGCCGAGGATGCCCTTGGCCACATGTCCCCCAGGCCATGGCACCCGAGCTCGGCCATCGTCCAGCAGGGCTGTGTGTGAGCCAAGCACGCCTTGCTTATTCAATTGCATCTGTAACTCTGAGTTAATCTGCTCCGTAATTGGGTTTTTGCAGGTGACGCTTGAGATCATTGGATTACAGGGTCTGTGTTCTGTCTCCAGCCTGCCATTGCCAACACTCAGGGGGCTTCACCCACCTGCCCCTCACACACACACACACACACACACATCCCTCCGCTGAGGCCAGCGGGGCTCAGAGCTGGGGCTTTCAGACAGCCACAAAGCCGGTGGGCCCCCCGGCCAGTTCCAGGCCTTCAGCTCACTGCCTCCTGTCCCCTGGCCCCGTCAGAGCCCACTCGTGGGCTCCACGGGTGCCCCAGGCCTCTGAGACATCCAGGTCCTCTGCCCCGGCTCTCCCGGGGCATCTGGTCTGCAAGGCTCGGGGGTCCTTCTGCCAGTGACCCCACCTGCTGAGCCCGGAGCCCTGGCCTGTGACCCAGGCAAGAAGCATGGCCGTGGCCTGCAGCCACACGACCGCACAGCTCCAGGGCTGGGTCTCTCGCGCCTCCCCCCTTCCGCTGGGCCTCGTCCCTTCCCGAGCCTTGGTCCTCGTCTCCACACCCAGGCCCGGCACTGGCCTCAGCTGCCCCGACTCCCAGCACCCGCCCCACCACCTCGTCCAGCGTTCTCCCATCCAGCCTGGGCTTGTCCTCGGGGCCCGTGAGGCTGGCCCTGTGGTGACCTGCAGAGGGTGGTGGGCGCAGGGCTGGCGCTTGGAGCCCCCGGTGCCACCCCCTCTGGTCCCTACTGTGGACACAGGGCTTCCAGAAGAGAGACAGCAGGGAAGCAGGGGGCAGAGTGCAGGCTCAGAGACGCGGAGCAAGAGGGCCTCCGGGCCAGAAGGCTCAGGCTTCGAGCTGGAGCCAGGGGGCGGGTGGAGGCCTCAGCGGGCAGCGGGGAGCCTGTCCCCGGGCACGAGCCCCCCCCCCCGAGCTGCGTTCACACTGCCCTGAGCCTAAAACCAGAACCCTGGAGCCCGCGTGTTCCCGGCCCCGACTCAGCCCCCGGGGTGGCCGCGCCGAGCAGGCCCCCGCGCCCCGCCCTGCCCTGCGTCCTGTGCGGATGCCTCATGGTGTGAGACCGGGCCTCGGCCACGACACCAAATGTCTCCTCCTGGGTCAGACCTCTGCCCAGTGGAGGACGTTTGCCCCATCCTCCTGTTTATCTAATCTCACCCCGTTTCCACATTTCTATCAAGTGGTTATTGTTGTTACCAATTATCTTGGAAGTTGGTAGGCTGGCTGCAGGAACTACAGAGGTTTGCCCTTCATTCTATGTTCTGCAAATCTACTTGCCCCCCGGCTTCTTTCCGAGGCCGTTGGTTACGATGCATTTTTCACAGACTTTTGGTTGCTTGCTTTACATCCAGATATGTGGGTCTGTTCCTTTTGCCCCAACTCCAGAACCACGTCCTGCTCAAGAAGGCCTCCACTTCACACCCCACAAATTCTCCGCCTCCTCTGGCGAGCAGCATGGCCCCACCTGGCCAGCTCCAGAAAGCACGTTCCTTCTAGGTTTGGGCCAAGACCTGCGACTTGACTTTTATTCTCTAATCACAGGTCCAATGGACCCGAACCGCATATTAAACAATCCAGTCTATCCCCTCATTCGAAATGCACTATTGATTATTCACTAAATCCCCATCTATTCATCCCCGACACCTTCAATCCAACCGTATTGACCAAGAAGGCTGCACGCGTGCTGACTGATGAGAGAAGGGGGAGAACCAAAGGAAGCACCTTCCTGGAAGATGCTCTGGACCAGGGTGCTCTGGACCAGGGTGCTCTGGACTGGGGTGCTCTGGACCGGGGTGCTCTGGACTGGGGTGCTCTGGACCAGGGTGCTTTGGGCTGGCACACTCTGGACCGGGGTGCTCTGGACCAGGACGGCTGTGATGGACCCGGAAGGGCACTGTCCAGGGGAGCAGTGCCTCATGTGTGGTCCAGGGCTCTCTCAGAGACCTCGGACAGGGAGGCTCCACCCAGCAACCTGGGGGAAAAGGAACAGCTAAGGCAGGCTCCTAAGGGGCAGGATCCCTCCCGAAGCATCAGGGGCCTGGGGCCCTGCTGAGGCCCCCCGGGTGCCTGGGGGCCACTGCTGGGTCAGTCAGCACCTCGCCAGGCTCCCTTCTAGGACTTGGAAAACCCAGACAGGAGACCTTGAGAATGGAGCCCCCTGCCAGCCTCAGGCCAGGCTCCCAGGCTCCCGTGTCCCCACAGCCAGGCCCCTGCAAACCTGGCCCCATGTGAACAGACACGGGAGGTAGAAAATATTGGGTGTAAGACAGGCTACAAGGATGTATTACTCAACACGGGGATTATAGCCAGTATTTTGTGATAACCATAAATGAAGTGTAACCTTTAAAAACAGTATAAAACAATTGTCTAATTCATCAATCCATGGGCTTCCCTGGCGGCCCAGGGGTAAAGAATCCACCTGCCAGTGCAGGATACAGGGGTTCGATCCCTGGTCTAGAAGATCCCACTTGCCCAGCACAGCTGAGCCCGGGCACCACAACTCCTGAGCCCGTGATCCTGAGCCTGGGGGCCGAGCCCACTCGGCCCGGGTGCTGCAGCTGCGAAGCCCGCCTGCCCCAGAGCCCGCGCTGCACACCTGCAGGAGCCGCCGCGAGGAGCAGCCTGTGTGCAGCGGCGAGAGCAAAGCCCAGCAGCCCTGACGAGCCAGGGCAGCCAAAAGCAACAAGCAGATAAGTGAGATGGTCCCTAGAATCATCAGTCTGGCAGGTGTAAGGAGAAGATCACGCCCCGTCTCTGTGGCCGTTGCTGCCATGGACAGGCGCGCTCCAGGAGACGAGGGGCACGCCACCCCCCCAGGAACCCGGTGCTCGGGGGGCTGTGCCACCCCCAGTGGAGCCGTTACTCTGTTGAACTGTCTGGGGGGGGGGGAGGGTGATCAGAGGGTTAAAACAGGAAGAAGGAGCTGACTTACCCCCAGGCTCCCGGGAAACCCACGAGAATCAGACGGGAAGGACCACCACAAAGAGGGCCGACCGCACGGGTGGGAAACAGAACTAAACCATGAGAATGAATCGTCTTGTTACAGACGGTCACGAACCAGAAGCCAGCGTGGGCGAAGGAAGCTCAGGCGGCGGCCAGTCCAGACAAGGGGGCTCAGCTCAGGAGTGGACGCTGGGAAGGACCCTGCACCTGCAGAGGGGCCTCTTGCAGCCCTCCTGAGGACACGAGGTCACAGGCAGACGCAGAAACACCCACACAGCCCTGGACGCTGGGGCAGAGCCCTGGACGCCGGCCTGCAGCCTGAGCGAGTCTGCGGAGCTTCGGAGCCCAGCGCCGCCTGTATAGGAATGCAACTTTATCTGGTACCTTCGGAGGGTGGCGCCTGGTTTAAGAAAAAACACCCTTGGGAAAAATAAGTTTTCTGGTTAACTGACCCTTATCAGAAAGAGAGGGTCGTAAAATGTCAGCAGGCCCCCTGGCCAGAAGAGGGTGTAAAGCCCCGAAGACCTTTTTGAATACTTTTATATGAAGCATTTGATTTTGATAAAGGTCAGGACTGCTGACCCCCGCGTGACTTTAAACTTTCCATTTGTCTCTATGTATAACAAAAGGTATATAAGCAAACCTAAAAATAAAGAAATCAAATCAGTTTCTGGAAAGACTGATTCCCCCGTGTCGTTCGTTCTTGTTCCCCGTTTTTTTGGCTGAATTCCCATCTGGAGCGTGGGTGCTCGCAAGTTCCACGTGAGAGGGAGCCCAAGGCGGGGCACCCTCCGATATTCGAGTGGGCGCCGGTGGCCTACCTAGGTGGTGCAAGCTTCTTGTCTCAAAACTTTATTGGTATCCCACGTAAACCAAGTTATTCAGCATCTCTTTTCTCCACTAATATTTCCTACTACACTGTCCATTTCTAATCTCTCTATATATCTGTAATTAAATAAGTTTTTTCCTAGGATGCCAATTCTGTCTCCCCTTCGAATTACCCTGGATCCAGGTGCTTCACATAAATGTATAAAAAAAGGTCTTAGGGGTTCTACATCATCTTATGGCCATGAGGCCTGCTGACATTTTATGACCCTCTCTTTCTGATAACGGTCAGTTAACCAGAAAACATTTTTTCCAAGGGTGTTTTTTCTTAAACCAGGCGCTACTCTCCGAAGGTACCAGATAAAGTTGCATTCCTATAGGGTGAGGGTGTAGGGGGTTACAACTAAGAAAGTAATTTATTTAACCTAAGGTTAACATGATTAATCTTAAACGTTAATACTTATTTCTCTTATATGTTAGTTATATTCATTATAAGGGCAGGGACTATGGAGATTTAGCAGCAAACATCAGCCCAATAAATGAAAACCCTTCACCAATATAATTTCTAATCAACCCACTAACAATTTTCTAACTTCTCAAAAGAATCTGTATTTAGAAAGTCTACAGCATCTCGTGCCTCTCACGGTTGGGAGGCTGTAAACAATCACATGTGGCCGGACGAACCTGCTCAGGCAGGCTAGATA
Organism: Oreotragus oreotragus; assembly: GCA_006410675.1. Classification (NCBI taxonomy): domain Eukaryota; kingdom Metazoa; phylum Chordata; class Mammalia; order Artiodactyla; family Bovidae; genus Oreotragus; species Oreotragus oreotragus. The sequence goes on along the minus strand of SJYX01015037.1, from coordinate 117,713 downwards.
ACCTCCAGAGGAGTTTGTAAGTTGAAACACTCTTGTCACGCCCAGGAATTTTTATTAACTGGAGCTGCACGTTTACTCCTTCCCCGAGAGAACCGGTGGGGAAGAGCCCCCCGTAAAGTCAGAGGTGTAGGTGAGAGCGTGAAACAGTAAAGTAGGCAGACTCTGGTTTTGGGGGTAGATGCTCGGGAACAGGGGGTCTCCTGAGGCTCGATGCCGCCTTTGCGTATGCCGAAGCCTCCTTCCTCATGACCTTTGCCATGGGCGGAGTTCCTCACGCTGGCTCCCGGCACGCCTAGGACGGCACCCACGGGTGGACTAGAGAGACGCTCACCTGCGGGCAGAGAGGACCAAGGCTGCGGTCACCGTCTGCACAGGGCATGGGCAGGCCAGGCCCTGGAGGAGCTGCAGACGCCCCCGTGCGCCGCAGGCTCGTCCACCTAGCGAGCCTATGGAACCCAGATAGACCCCACGATAAAGGGCATAAATTTACTTCTACACAAGCGCTGTTTGTCTTCCACATGTTGCTAACATCTGTTTGATACTTATTCAATAACCAGTAAAACTAGTAATTAATCTAGGTTTTCTTTAAAAACCTAGAGACGTGGCAATGATCCCATTTGGTTCCCGGGGAAGATGGAGGACACAGCGCAGCTCTGCTGGCCTGTCCCCTAGTCCTCCGCTGGCAGTGACGTGGCTGCAGGGTCACAGCACAAGCGTGCTCTGGCCCCAGACACCACCCAGCAGATCAGCGGCCTCTTCCAGCACCTGCCTGCTTCCTTGGCATGCCCTGCTCTCCCAGGTAGGCACCCCAGACGCCTGCACAACCCCATCCCAGACTGCTGCACCCAGTGGTCCTGGAATGCCCACCCCATGCCAGGAACGGCCACTGACCAGCTGGAGGCCACGGCCATTTTCCAGGCTGGGAACTTGGAGCAACAGAGCAAAGCCCTCTCCAGTCTCCTTCCTGGAGGGTCTCAGAAGACGCCCCCTCTTGCCATCCCAAAGGGGCTCAGGGCCCCAGGTCTGGCCCCTGGCACTTCTGGAGTAGGCCAGGGATCCTGCCAACAGCCAGGCAGTCAGGCCAGCCCCCGCAGTGGGGGAGCAGGCTGCTCCGAAGCACGCTCTGGGCCTGGAGGCCAAGGGCACAGCCACCAGCGCAAGGCCGGCCTCCCCACAGTCCGGAAACGGTGACATCCCCACCGAGTGCACCCTGCAGCCTGAACACCCTCCATCCCCAGAGACCCCCTCGCCCTCAGCAGCTCAGGCACAGCGGCTGCTCCCAGCCCCAGCTGTCCACGGCCCTGGACCACCGCCGACTCCCTCGGGACTTCTGACTTAGCAGATGGGCTAGGCTGGCTCCCGGCCCAGGTACAGCCAAAGACACACCCCCCTCACCCCAGGGGGAGATGCCAGGAGGGTCCTTGCTGCCCCTCCCCATTCCATCAACAAGTGTTAATTAAAACGCATGCAGTTCCCGAGAAGTGACTGGAAGCAGGGCTGTGATCTATTAACTTATCGTCTCCACTTCCACTGGGCACGGGGTTCATACATCTGCAGAGCATCAGAGTGGAGATTTCTGGCAAAGGACGGCCTTGATCCCCTGCAAGACGGTGTTCCCCAAGCAAACACCTGAACGGAGTGGTTAAAAGTGAAGAGCGTAAATACCCACCCACTAAACGGAGTAAAAATGGAAATGTCTCTGAAAGGCAGGGATACCTGCTTGCAGAGATGAGTCTGGAGCTTTGCATCTGTCACCCTTCCCTGGGTGGCCTCTCATCTGTCTCGATGATGGGCGGCCACCCAGACAGCAGACGGCCTGACCTTTATTCAGCTAAGAGCACAGGGCCCTGAGTGTTAAGTGGATGTCACTCTGGGATGGAACTGATCCTGGAACGAGAATCTCTGGAGCTGTCTTAGATAACGTGATGGCAAACGGACGCGGTATGCTTGGCTCGGGCAAATTAAACAAGCCCCAGTGCAAACAGTCCTTGCCCTGCTGAGCTGCTTCTGGGACAAGCAGCTCCTCTCCTCGGGAAGAAGGCCTGGTCTTCGGAGACCCAGCGGCTTTCACAGGATTTGGAGGGAAATCCCTGAGCTTGCTGCACAAGGAAACTCCTGCGGGGGGTCAGGTCAGCCTTAATGTCTTCACGCTGAAGGAGTGGGTTTGAATCTGAAAAAATAAATATACGTATATTAAAGTAGTTAAGGATACTTTTAAGAAGATTCATAGGAAAGCACTCGCCCCACCAAAATCAAACAAAATGTTGCGACCCCCAGAAAGAACAGCAGGAGGCAACGTGGACACAGGACCCTTCTCAGAGACGGCAGTCACAAACACGGGGTAAAACAAGCAAACCATGGAAAGACCTGGGGAGCCCTCAGAGCAGACGGAGGAGACAGGGGCTCAAGCTTGGGAAAAGGCGTCTAGAGCAGACGGAGGAGACAGGGGCTCAAGCTCGGGAAAAGGCGTCTGGGAAGAGGAGGCGTCAGGGCCCCCGTCGTCCTGGACCACCGCCTTCAAGAAGCACAGAAGGCAAGGCCCAGCCAGCCAGGCTGACAGGCCCAGGGTCAGTGTCCGGCAGACTCCCCTTCTGGGCCTCGGGGCAGCCCCCAGCGTCGAGGGCTGAGCTCCGGGTGGTGGGAGGCAGGCAGCCAGGACAAGAACAAAGCTGGGGGCCGGGGCGCATGGGAACAGGGAGGGGCAGGGCCCACGGAGGGGTCCCAACAGCACACCCTGACCGCACCCCCAGGAATGAGAGGAGGGCCCTGCTTCCTGCGGCCGAGACGGAGGACTTCAGGACTGCAAACACTTCGGTTATTAACTCTGTTTGTTGCCCACCGATTAAAATTAAAAATTAAATGTGCACGTGCCTTGCCACTGCCTCATTATTATAATCCACTGGCGTTTCATAATTTGTTAGGGAAACACGAACGAGAGTCAGGACTGAAATCCTAGGAGATTCTGAACAAGAAATCTTCTTAGGACAAAGCGAAGTCAAAGCCACAGTATCATGATTTCTGATAAATTAACGTTTTATGCAGAAGGAAAGACAAGGGGAAATTAAACGTGGTTAGGGTGTATTTAAAACGTATCGCATATGTTGTATGCAGAAGGAAAGACAACGGGGAAATTAAACGTGGTTAAAACGTATCGCATCTAATTCACACTTAAGTTGTGACTTGTTTCTTTTGCTTTGCTGGAAAGGTCTTCCCATTTTTTTAAGCTGTTAAAGGAAAGAGCAAGCAAGGGAAGTTAGAAATAAAATAAGAAGGACTTCCCTGGTGGTCCAGAGGTTAAGACTGCGCCCTCCCAACGCAGGGGGCCCGGGTTTGATCCCAGTCAGGAAACCACATGCATAACTTAGAGTTCACGCGCTGCAACGAAGACCTGGGTGCAGTCAAATAAAGTGACTAACTGAAATTTAAACAACATAAAAATAAAATAACGGATTACAGAGTGATCTTGCCGTTCTTCCAAAAGGTACACATAGCAATGCCACACAACCCAGCGATGCCACTCCTCGGTTTTACCCAAGAGACATGGAACAGACTCACACACACAGCAGACGGTGGGGACAGCCCCAGGGTCCTCAGCTGAGGACACACAGGTGGTCTGTCCGTAAAGTGCGTGGACTGACCATCCAGCCTTAAGAAGGGATGGAGCCTCACGCTCGCTACAGCACCGTGAACCCTGCAGACAGTCTGCTTAGTGAAGGGCACCAGATGCAAAGGGCAGATACTGTGTGAATCCATTTATGTGAAATGTCAGGACAGGCAAACCCACGGAGACAGAAAGCAGCCTGCGCTGCCAGGGGCTGGGGAGGAGGGGAGGGGGCGTCAGAGCTGCACGGGTAGGGAGGAACCCTTGGAGAGATGAAATGTTTCAGAACTCTACAGAGGTGGTCCCAAAACACTGTGAGTGTGCAAACGTGGTCCCATAACACTGAGTGTGCAAACGCCCCTGAACCGTTCACTTTAAAATGGCCGTGTTATATGAGTCCCACTGTAGTAAAATGAAACAAGTCATGGAAGTTATGGGGATGATCCTAAGAACTGCCAGAGCTGTGTGCAAACTCAGAAGCCTCCCCAGGCCAAGGTGCAGGCAGTCCCTGACCCCAGGTGATGCCCCGTGTCCCCCAGGCTTGAGCCCCATGAGGGTGGCATCCTGATGATGGCCTCTTGCCCCTTCAGACTCACTCAGTCTGGCAGGGACACAGACGTCAGTGCTCAGCAGCCAGGCTGAGAGCAGGTGGAATGCCGGTCCCCCTCGCTGACCCCCTTGGCCATCCCCACACCTGCTTCAGTTATATGCAGAGCTCTCTCACTTGATGACTGATAACCCAGTACAGGTCAAGGCCTTATCTGCCATGAGCCGTTCCCCCTTGCATCAGAAAACTGGCTTATGGTTTCAAGAGTTTGTTTGTGGTCCCAAATTATCTGTATGTCTGTCTGTCTGTGAGGCTGGCAGGGCAGCCTCTCCCTCTCCTGGTCTCAGAGAAAGTCCCTTTCGGTCACAGGAGAGCCTGGGTTTGCCATCTGAGCAGGCTCGGCCCACATGCCCACTTAATCTAAACCATTAAGATGTTCTGGGCGGATCGGATCATTTCGGGCTGCACACCATCCCCGGGCCCGGGCACCCAGCAGCTGCCACGTCTGATTACACGGTGCTGCACTGAAGCTGACTGGCCACGTGAGGCTGTCCACGCGGGCGATGAGGGAGCAGGGATCCAGAATGAACGCGGGCCCAGGCAGGCAGCTCTTTATGCAACACCCTGCTCCACAGTCAGGAAACACAGCGCCCACATCCCTGGGGGTGCGAACTCTGTTAAAACCAGCAACCAGGAAGGAAGAGATCCAGAAACGTGTCCACGTCGTGGATGCAAAGTCGAATCCCCTGGTGTCCTGCCTCTGAGACCCTGCGGTTGCTGCTCCAGTAGGCAGGCCGCTTGCCCTAAGGAGACCGTGGGAATCCACGAGCACGTGACCCTGGCTTCACTTTCAGCCTCACAACATCACAGCTCAGCAGCAACAGAGGGCTCGAGGCCCAGGCGCTGCCCCCAGGGGGCGGCAGAGACCCCCGCCGGCACGGGGGTCCCCAGAGCCCAGCCCCTTCTCGGTCAGACTCCCCACCCCGCCTCGCTGACCACCTGCCACCCTCAAGGAGGTTGCAGAGGGGGTGACTGCATCCTCCTGTGAGCCTGCCCATTGGGGCAGCCCAGGGCAGGGAGGGGCCAGACTGCAGAGTCGGCAGCAGCCTGGGGACCTGTGTCCAGAGCCCCAGAAAAAGCCCCCCAAGTGTGAGGGTTGGGGCAAGCATCTTGCAGAGGGAACTGAGGTTTCTATCACCCCAGACTCGGCAGCCAGGGTCCCAGAGAAAAGAGCTAAGCAGTGGGTGGAAGGGGCAGCCAGCAGGCACCAGGGCAGGGGCGACCCTCCTGGGGAAGCAGACCACCCCCAAACCCCCCCAACCCAGCCCAGCACCAGTGAGCTATGCTTGGAAGCTTCGTTTCCCTGACACAGTCTGAGGGCTGGACAGTGGCTGGTGCACATGGGGGAGCGGGGAGACGAGCCCTCAGCCTCGGGGGCTGGGTGATCCACTCCTCTGTCTGCGTGCTCATGTGCATCTGTGTGTGTGCGCACAGGTGTGTGTGCATGTGTGTATGCATGTGTGTGCATCGTGTCCATGTCCCTTTACACGTCTGTGTGTGCACGCATCTGTGTGCTCATGTGCAGCTGTGTGTGCACAGGTGTGTGTGCATCTGTGTGTGTGCACAGGTGTGTGTGCACGTGTTCCCATGTGTGTGCATTGTGTCCATATCCCTTTACACATCTGTGTGTGCTCACATCTGTGTGCTCGCATCTGTGTGCTCATGTGCAGCTGTGTGTGTGCATCTGTGTGTGTGCACAGGTGTGTGTGTGTGCACCTGTGTTCCCATGTGTATACATCGTGTCCATGTCCCTTTACACGTCTGTGTGTGCTCGCATCTGTGTGCTCATGTGCAGCTGTGTGTTGTACACAGTTATGTGTGTGTGTGTGCGTGTGTGCATACCTGGGCTTGTGCATTCCCGTGTGTGTGTGCACATGGTGCCCGAGTCCTGGTACACATTTGTGTGTGCACACGTCTGTGTGCTCATGTGCAGCTGTGTGTGTGCATGCAACACACATGCGTGCCTATGTGCTCCTGTGTGTGCCCGTGTGTGGTGTGGACAGACACACACACATCCGGGTGCGTGTCTGCAGTGAGTCTGCAGTGAGTCCTCCGGGAGCAGGGCCTCCTCCAGAAGCAAGGCCGTGGCCTCAGCCTCCCCCCACCCTCTCGGGGAGGAAGCCCCAGGCAGACGCCCATGTCACACGAGCCACACGGACACACGACGGGGTCACAGATCCCAGAATGCCAGCGTGTCACGTCTGTGGCTAGTTCAAGCAGCAAAGGGCCCCATGAGCCACACCTGCCTGGTCAGAGGCTCTTCTGTGGCCAAGGCCAAGTTGAAAGTTGTTTGAGGCAGAAAGTGGCTGGGAGGGCCATGCCCTGCAGGCCTGGGGAAGCGAGCATCTTCCAGACCCTGGAGAGGTGACCCCCAGGGAGTAGTGACCCCCCACCCCAAGGAGCAGCTTCACAGGCACAGGGACGCCTTGAGGGGCCACCCCTACTGGGGCCACGGTGATGAAGATGCCAGCGCACAAAGGCGCTTTCCCGGGGAGCCTGGGGCCTCCAAGGAGGATGGGATGGGGCTAGAGCGGCCCCTCAGTCTGGGCCTGGCCGGTCCCTTGGAGACTTCGGGTAAATTAACTGTGAAGCAGTGAGGAGTCAGACGATCCACGACTCACCTGCTGACGAGCAACCTGGCGGCACGGACGGACCCGGCTCCCGCTCACGGCTGCTCCCAACGATGACAAGGCGCGGGGGGGGCCGGGTCCAAGCGGGGCCCCCCTCGCCCTGCACAGGGAGCCACCACGGGACCCTCAGCCATCACGGACACGGGACCCCTGCAGGGACCCGCACAGGATGAGACCGTGCCCAGCCGCCTGAGCACCAGCCCTATCCCTGCACCCAGAGCTCCTGGGAGAGGGGCCGGCCTGGCTCAGACACCGCTGGTGGACTCGGGATGGACCCAGGGACCGAGAGGCTACCAGGGCTCACCTCCCCACACCCCCCAGAGACACGGAAACAGAGCCCAGGTGGGCCTGAGGCCTGCGGGCATCAAAGAGGGTCCCCACACTCGTCCACCCCAAGCCTTAGAACTTGGCCTTATTCGGAAACAAGATCTTTGCAGGTGTAATCAGCTGAAGATCTCGAGACGAGGGCACTCTGGGTTCAGGGTGGGCCCTACGCCCAGGGACATGGGTCCTCATAAGAGAAAAGGGAGGAGGAGCCAGGTGACGACAGAGGCAGAAAGTGGGGAGACACGGCCACAGGCAGGAGTCCCCAGGGCTGCAGGCAAAGCCCAGAGGCTGGGAGGGGCAGGAGGGACCCCCCGCCCCCGCCCCGGGGACGCCTTGAACCTGGACTCCTCCACGCTACCAGGAAACGAGTTTCTCTTGTTTTGAGCCCCCAGTTTGTGACAACTTGCTCTGGAAGCTTCCAGGGAGCAGGGCCACGTCCGCCCGCAGGGACCCTACGAGGGTGGGTCCCAGACAGCTTCGGTTGCGGCTTCTCCTGGCCCAGCCTGCCCACGACGGAGCCGGCGGAGGTGACAGGTTGGGCAGGCACCAGGAGGAGTCAGGTGATGCGGAGACACGGGGAGAGCAGGAACAGGAGACAGTGTACACGCATCTCTGGAACAATCAGGAAACGCTTATAAAGAGAGGCTTTGTGGGGGCGCCTCGGGGACACCTAAGCTCCGAGAGAGGCAGAGGAGAGCTGCCGGGGGAAGGCGGGGCTTGCCTTGTTTGAAAACAACCTTCTTTATAACCTGAAGCTTGAATGCTCTAGTCGGGGCTCTGACACACGCATGGGCCTCCCCGGCGGCTCGTGGTAAAGACGCCGCCTGCCAGTGCAGGGGCCATGCGTTCAGTCCTTGGTCCAGGAAGATGCCCTGGAGGAGGGAACGGCAACTCACTCCGGTGCTCTCGCCTGGAGAATCCCACGGACGGAGGAGCCTGGCGAGCGGTAGCCCACGGGCTCGCAAGGGGTCAGACACAACCAAGCTGCTGAACAACGACAGCGTTATGTATACGATTTCCGTCAGTCTCCTTGCAAACGTGACAATTAACAAATACGACTGCGTAAATAATACAGCTGTCATCCACATCCGTCCAGGACGAGCTTTCAAGAGAAACACACAGAGCGGATGAGACTCTGGCGGATTCCCAACAGGAGGAAGAAGACTCCATGCACACGAGTGTGAGCCGTGAGGGCCCAAGGAGCCCCTCCGGTGGTGAAACCCGTGTTTCTCCCAGCCTTGCACACCGCCCTCATGCACATGAGTGTGAGCTGTGAGGGCCCGCGGAGCCCCTCCTGTGGTGAAACCCATTTCTCCCAGCCTTGCACACCACCCTCATGCACACGAGTGTGAGCCGTGAGGGCCCCCGGAGCCCCTCCGGTGGTGAAACCCGTGTTTCTCCCAGCCTTGCACACCGCCCTCATGCACACGAGTGTGAGCTGTGAGGGCCCCCGGAGCCCCTCCGGTGGTGAAATCCGTGTTTCTCCCAGCCTTGCACACCACCCTCATGCACACGAGTGTGAGCCGCGAGGGCCCCCGGAGCCCCTCCGGTGGTGAAACTCGTGTTTCTCCCAGCCTTGCACACCGCCCTCATGCACACGAGTGTGAGCTGTGAGGGCGCGCAGAGCTCCTCCAGTGGTGAAACCCGTGTTTCTCCCAGCCTTGCACACCACCCTCATGCACACGAGTGTGAGCCGTGAGGGCCCCTGGAGCCCCTCCGGTGGTGAAACCTGTGTTTCTCCCAGCCTTGCGCACCACCCCCAGATCAGGATCCCAGACGCGAGTGTCTCTTCTGAACAGAAGCCTTCCCACTTCACTTTCTCTGCAGCTCAGGGTAAGGGGACAAGGGCATTGATGTGATTTCTGCCCCGAATCAAGACTCCACTGCCCGGTGAGTGGAGATGGCACTCTCTCACACCTGCCTGGGTGTACCAAGTGGGAGGCCCTTCCAGAAAACATTTTGACAATAGGTTTGATAAATTTTCAAATAAATTTCACTCTTGGAAATCTGTCCTGAGGGACTAAACTTGAATACATGAGAAGTTTTATCCACAAGGACTCTCCCTCTCCAATCATAGTTTCTGGGGCCGGGATGATCAACTCAGTGGGGTCTCCACCCATGTCCCGACGTCGATGCCCAGACCCTCTGTGAGCCTGGCCTTCGCTCTGAACGTCACAGAAGCATCCAGGCGTGTCCCTTGCGTGGTGACACACAGGCAAACCCATCTGTCCATGAGGAACTCAGCCCTCACACCCTAACACCCCAGTCATGTCCAGTACCGTCCCCCTCCCACCCTCTCCTAACGCCACCTGCCCGCTTTGGCCCCCGATGCCCCCATGCCCAGGCCCTCGCCTCATGCCCAAGCCTCACCCCAGCCCCTCAGAGCCATCTGCCTCGTGAGAGCCAGAGTGACCGACCCCAGAGAGGAAGACAGACCATCTCCCCGACCCGTGTCAGCACCTTGAGGCCCACAACCCACCCCAGGGGTCGCTCCGTCTGGAGGGCTGGCAGGCCCACCCCTTGAGTGGAGCCCGGGACGCGCCTTCAGGACAAACCTGGAGACGCAGCTCCAGAGGAAGCCAGGGGCTCCGCACAGAGACCCGACTCCAGTCACCACTGAGTGTCCAAGTCCCCCAGGTGGCCCCAGACGGACCCCAAGAGCAAGCAGCCGCCCCGGGAGGAGACCAGCAGGCCCAGAGGGGCTCGGGGAGCATGCGGGTGGCAGGCAGGCAAGCAGACGCAGGGAGAAGCCGGGTCCCGTGATGAGGCCACGCCTGACCCTGCTGGGTGCCGAACACCCAGGGCCTGAGGGGGCAGGGGTTACACACCAGCACCGTCCTCTGGGGGCTGCCGGCTGCCCGGGGTTGGGGAGGCGGGAGCTGAGTCTCCAGCTGGGTGGAGAGAGAAGCAGGCGTCGAGAGCTGTGGTGCATCGAGGCCGCCCCAGGTCAGGACCTGCCCCTCCCCTTCACCCTCCGCCGGGAGGCTCCGCAGCCTCTGGAAGCAGTGGCCCCTGTCTGCTCGCACCCTCTGCCAACCTGGCTGTTTCCTGGGGAGGGGTCCTCTCCAGGGGCCAGCATCCTTCAGATACACCAGATGCCATGGGCCAAGTCCCCATCTGCATCTCACGTGGGGGTCCTTCACGTGTTCACACACGATACTCACAAGCCTGGGGACCACCCAGAAATCTAATACCTGTGTATCTGCATTTCAGAGAAATTATTTAGAAGCAACTTCTGGCGAACCCACGTCCTCATCCACACACGGCACGTTCTAGACACGACCCCGAGCAGAGCCCTCCCCGGCTAAGCGGAGCTCCTGCAGGTGGGAAGCACAGTGCCCGTCGTGGAGGGAGTCAGGCCGAGGCGGGGGGCTCTCGGAGGCCTGTCTACAGACTCCGCGGCGGTGGGCGGGGAGGGGGGCCCGGCCCATCAGCGACACCGGGCCGCCTGGAATCCGAGCCACNACGTTCTAGACGCGACCCCGAGCAGAGCCCTCCCCGCCTAAGCGGAGCTCGTGCAGGTGGGAAGCACGGTGCCCGTCGTGGAGGGAGTCAGGCCGAGGCGGGGGGCTCTCGGAGGCCTGTCTGCAGACTCCGTGGCGGTGGGCGGGGAGGGGGGCCCGGCCCATCAGCGACACCGGGCCGCCTGGAATCCGAACCACCGCCTCTCTCTGGACCCAAAAGCCACACGTGGGCCGGAGGCTCTGTGAGCAGCGGACGTGCTGGGCCCGGGTGGCCGGACTCCCTGGACATCGACGAGCGCAGCACAGCTCTGGCTGGCCGCCCCCCACCCCGAGAAGTTGAAGGGGAGCAGCGGCCTTAGGCGAGGGCACGTGTCACTCCTGCCTCAGGGGACGGGGGTCAGGACGTGAGGAGAGTGGGGGTCTTGCCCGGGTCAGAGACGCCCGTCGGGCACCTGACTGCCCTCTCACACACCCGGGGACCGAGCTGGGGCTCCGCCAGCATTCTCTGGGTAAGGGGGGGTAGGGGGCGTCNCCTGTGTATCTGCATTTCAGAGAAATTATTTAGAAGCAACTTCTGGCGAACCCACGTCCTCATCCACACACGGCACGTTCTAGACACGACCCCGAGCAGAGCCCTCCCCGGCTAAGCGGAGCTCCTGCAGGTGGGAAGCACAGTGCCCGTCGTGGAGGGAGTCAGGCCGAGGCGGGGGGCTCTCGGAGGCCTGTCTACAGACTCCGCGGCGGTGGGCGGGGAGGGGGGCCCGGCCCATCAGCGACACCGGGCCGCCTGGAATCCGAGCCACCGCCTCTCTCTGGACCCAAAAGCCACACGTGGGCCGGAGGCTCTGTGAGCAGCGGACGTGCTGGGCCCAGGTGGCCGGACTCCCTGGACATCGGCGAGTGCAGCACGGCTCTGGCTGGGCGCCCCCCACCCCGAGAAGCTGAAGGGGAGCAGCGGCCTTAGGCGAGGGCACGCGTCACTCCTGCCTCAGGGGACGGGGGTCAGGACGTGAGGAGAGTGGGGGTCTTGCCTGGGTCAGAGACGCCCGTCGGGCACCTGACTGCCGTCTCACACACCCGGGGACCGAGCTGGGGCTCCGCCAGCATTCTCTGGGTAAGGGGGGGTAGGGGGCGTCCGCTCGGAACAATGCATCCTGGCCCCTCCGCACCGGCAGGAGGGCAGCGAGGGCCGAGATGCCCACAGGTCACGGCCACACGGAGAAGCCGATCCAGGAAACAGACGCGGCACCTGGAAGAACCATGGTGATGAGACCCCCTTCAGTCTCAGGACAAAACAAGGGCTCGTAGGGGCAACTCACTGAGCCACTGGACTTTAAAGTCTTTCTTGCACCACTAAGCGACCTCAGGAAAACACGTCAGGTCCTACCCAAATCCACACGGGTTCTGCCGACAACGGCACAGGGACTGGGGGACCAGGACACGCGCAGGGCGGGGGTCCCCGCCCACAGCCAGGGCAGAAGCAGAGGTTGGAGCAAAAATCACTGCATATGGACAAAAGCTATACCCCAGATAAAGAGAGCAGCACAGTGAACTTGGAAGAGCTTAAGAACAAGGCACTGAAATTTTTATATGAGACCAAGACGAATAAAAATATCTTCAGGTTTGACAGAAAGCAATTAGGGTGAAAGAATCTAACCTACAATTCAATCTTCAAACACTGAAACGGACAGAGATAGCTGTGATTGCAGGGGAAAATGAATAACATGATTAATAAGGCCGATCTAATAAATACCCCGTTCAGACAGAGCACACACTTTTCCTCCAAAATTCATGAAGGGTTTGCAAATGTTGATCGTAAATAAGATCCCAGAATAAAACCCACAATAAATTGCTACAGAGAGAAACTGCAAGTCTTATTATCTCTAGACAGTACAATTAACACCAGGAAACATCACAAAAATGAATAAGGTTTAAGGAAAAGTCCAACCATATGCAATTTAGAACACATACATGAATAATTCTGCGTTTAAAAAGGAAATCAATAATCCACACAGTAAGTTTTCTGAAAATTACAACGAGAAGATTTCAGTGAGTGGAAATGCAAACAGCTCGGCCACTGTCCGTTCAGAGCGAGGCCCCAGGCTTCCAATCAAACAAGCAGAAAGGGAAATGGAGGTTTTGAATCAATTCCCAGAGTCACCAGGAGAACAGAGGAGCAGGAAGGAGGCGCTCACAGGGACGTGGGCAACTAGAACTCCTCTAGATCTCTGAAAAATCGCCAGTTCTCTGGGGGAGGTCGGGGGGGACAACAAAGTAGGTAAAGCTCGGAAAAGCAGTGGAGAAGAAAACAGAGCTCCTGAAGTCGCTGAGACATTCCATCACAGCAGCACATGCAGCCAGCGTGCAGACCCCAGGAAAGGGGCTCCCGGGGAACCAAGTGCCATCTTCCAAAAGAGGCTCAACACGCACAGAGAGCCAGGGCGGGCAGGAAGCCAGGCAGAAAAATGATCCAAACCCACCTCGGCCATGGCTGCGAGCCCAGAGCCTCACTGAGGAGAGCTTGCAAACATTCAACCACAAGACAGGAGCCATTCCGCAGCTGGGGGAATAGGAAACACGGCCCAGAGCATCTGAGGCTGGGGCAGCTCTCATCCCCAAAGCTGACAGAGAGGCGAGAAGGGAGCCGTAGCCCAAGCCCGCTCCCGAGCAACTGAACACGCAG
>SJYX01015037.1:88230-102966 GCA_006410675.1 Oreotragus oreotragus | reverse complement strand
ACCCTCCTCGGCTTCTCCTGGAGCCCTCTGTTCTCTCTTGCCGAAACCACCTGCCATGATTGCTCACACCTGGCTCTGTTTTCAGCATCTGGCTTTCAGTTAACAACCGCTGCAGACATCAGGCCCAGAAAAGACACAGAGGAGGCGTAACAGCACGCCAGCGGGCAAGGAAGCTCGTCTGCGGAGCCCACACGCTGCGCGGCTCCCACGGGGGCCCTTTCTGGGAGCACAGCTGCCGAGGCAGCGGGAGACCAGGGCCGCCTGGCCTGGGGCAAGGGGCTCTCAGGGCACTGGGACCGCTCCGCCCGACGGTGGGTCCGCAGCGCTGCACACGCGCCCGGACCACAGAACGTCCCACACCGCGAGGGGACCGGCCTAAAGCGTGGATTCTGGGTGACGACAGGCGGCATGGAGGCGTGGGCGCATCAGTCGGGACAAACGCCCCCTCTCTGTGCAGCGGACAGGGGCGTCTCTGCACCTTCTGCTCAGTTCTGCTGCGAACCGAAAACCACTCTTGTGAAGTCTGGTGAATATTTTAAGGCAGAATAAACAAACAGGCACATCAGGCCCTCCCAACGAGCGAGGCTGAGCCGTCCAGGCAAGGCGCACCCCTCCCCTGCCCGGCGGCTCTCTGACACCTGGGCGTCAGGTGACCACGTGGGCTCTGGGTCCCTCAGGTCAGCGCAGCAGCCGTCAGGAAAGCTGGGCAGTGGCCTCGGAGCCCCTGCAGGCGAGCGAGACCACCACCGGGGTCCTGCCCGGCCCATCGTCTGCACCAGAATTCCTCTCGAGACAGAGCGTCCACTCTCCCTGGGATGCCCCTGGGTCACCAGCAACGTCCTCCTCTGTGGGCGCTGACCCCCTCTCTGCACTCTGCCGCGGGCTCCAGCCCCGCCCCACCTGTGTCTGCACCAGACCCGGCCACTGGGTCCCCTCCCCTCCCCATCCCACCCCCCTTCTCGCTGCTTCCAAAGTCCAGACCAGCCGCTCCTGAGTGGCCCGGCTGCGCAAGCCCCTCCCACCGGGAGTGCTGCTCATGGCGATGCTCCCCCAGCCGTGTCGCCTCCACCATCCCGGGTGCTATACACTCATTAATGCAGCCAGGCAGGCATGCCCTTCACAGGCAGCCTCCTTTCAGCTCAGACCCACCCGCCTCCCTCCCTCTGTCTGCTGTGGGCATTTGGGGGACGGCCACGCTGGCCTCTGGGCAGCTGTCTTTTCTCAGGACCCACTTCTTAGACCAAGAGTCTAGAGCTGACCTTTCCGAATGCCGGCCGTTGGTTCAATCCAAACCTATACTTAACCTCTTATTCCCCGGAAGCTGAGCACCCAGAGAGGGTGTCCTGACCGCGTGAGGCAGACAGGGCGGAGGGCCGACTTTCCATCAGCTGTGTCCAGCTCCTCTGGGGACCGGAGGAGCCAGCTGGGACCACTGGCAGGCTGGAATCCTGGCCTGTCACTCTCAGGCCATTCATCTAATCCCCAGCTCAGTTTCTGATCTGCAAGCCGGGGAGCAAACCTTTGTGCTGTCAGAGTTGTGAGTATCAGTGAGCTGGTGTACAGAAGTGCCGCGCCCCGACACACACACACGCGCGCTCCGCACCCACACACAGGAGGGGCTGCGGTGTTCCCGCCTCGCGCACATTTACTGCGAGGACCTTAAAAGGGCCACGCCCCCAGCCAGCACCTCCGCCTCCTCCCAGGTCCAACGCCCCATTCGCCCCAAACAAAAAAGTCACCGCAGGGAAGGGGCTTTCCCGGGTGAAGGGTGGGGGGCACCTTTCTGTGTTCACAAAGCCCCCATTGGAGGGCACATTCTAGAACACTGGGGTGGGGAGGAGGGGAGTCCCAGGCCCGGCCAGGCAGAGCCCGGGAGGGGAGGGCGGAGGCTCAGGCACGCAGTGGCCAGCCGACCTGACCCCGCGGAGCGCAGGCGCCGCGCCGCGCGTGTGGTTCGTGCCCGACGCCCTGGGCATCGTGTGCGCCTCAGCCACTTGGGCGCTGACGCCGAGCGAGGGCGCGCTGCTGCTGAGCGCCTGGCTGCTCCCCGCGCAGCGGCCCGCCTGCAGCGTGGTGCACGGCTCGCTCGTCCACCGGCTGGCCTCCCTGGCCCTGGCCTCCCAGGCGCGGGCCATGCTCACCGAGCCCGGCGCCCGGCCGGCGGGCCGCTGCCCGCTCTGCGGCGCCGTCCGGCCGCCGGGCGCGCACCACTGCGGCGCGTGCAGCGGGGCATCCACAAGGCGCACCACCACTGCCCGTGGGTCAACAACTGCGCGGGCGAGGACAACCGCGAGTTCTTCCTGCTCTTCACGCTCTACACGGCGCTGGGCGCCCTGCGCGCGCTGCTGCTGCTCTCCGCGCCGGCCCTGCGCGCCTACGCGCGCGGCGAGTGGAACTGCGGACCCCCGTGCGCCTGCGGGCCTCGCTCCTCTGCCTCTTCATGGTGGCGCTGAACGGCTTCCTCTTCGCCGGCCTGATGTTCACGATCCAAATGCACAGCATCCTCACCGACCCGCAGAGTCCGCCGGGCGAGCCGGGCCAGGCGTCCGCGTGGGCGGACCTGAAGGCAGTCCTGGGCCCGCGCCCCTCCCCGGCCTGGATCAGCCCCTTCGCCTCCGCGGGACCTCGGGCCGCCAGCGGGCCCCAGGCTGGGGTCTGAGTCCGCCTGTGTGAACGCAGCTCCCTCCGCGGAATCGGAACAGGTGGTCCGCAGAAAATAGCCGCGAGACTGTGAACGCCAAGCCGCCTTTTCTCGTGTCCACAACAGAGAATAAAAAAGCACCAGGTTCCCCTCTGAGCAGCAGGTGGGGTTTAGCGCCTCCAAGCTGCCAAGGAAATACACAAGACCGGCCCCTCCCCCCAAAAGGAACCCGACATGTGCCCCCTCTTTCACTCTGCCAACACTCTCCTGGGGAAAGCGATTAAATCCACAGCATCTGTGAGCAAAGTATGGTGAATCCGTGCAGAGCCCCATTACAGGTGGCAGCTACAGGCGGAGGCAAGGGTGTGACCGCCTGCAAGTGGCCGTATCTGATGCAGAGCCATCCTTGCATTCCGGGTTATCGCAGCTCCTTAGTGAGGGATTATGCTGTATTATCTGTCAGTTTTGGTGAGTTCCTATTCTATTTAGGATTTTTTAATTTATGCCATGGTTCTTTTTCACATACTCCAGCCATGTAGGGCATCCTTGTGCTCAGTTGCTACACTATGTCTGACTCTTTGAGGCCCCATGGACTGTAGCTGGCTAGGCTCCTCTTTCCATGGAATTTTCCAGGCAAGAATACTGGAGCAGTTTGCCATTTACTTCTCCAGGGGATCGTCCCAAACCGGGCATCAAACCAGCATCCTTTGCATCTCCTGCATTGGCAAACAGATTCTTTGCCACGAGCACCACTTAGGTGGAGAAGTCAATGCAACCTACTTCAGTACTCTTGCCTGGAAAATCCCAGGGACAGAGGAACCTAGTGGGCTTCTATCTATGGGGTAGCAGAGAGTCGGACATGACTGAAGCGACTTAACAGCAGCAGCACCACCACTTAAGAAGTCCTTTAGAGCATCCTTTTGTGTGTGTGTGTATGTGTGTTAGTCATTCAATCATGTCCAACTTTTTGTGACCCCATAGATTGTATTCTGCCAGACTCCTTCATCCACGGGGATTCTCTAGGCAGAAATGTTAGAATGTGTTGCCATTTCCTTCTCCAGGGTATCTTCCTGACTCAGGCATCTGAGCATGGCAGGTGGATTCTTTACCTTCTGCACCAACAGGGAAGCCCTAGGGTATCCTTAACACAAACTATATCACTCCAATGTTTATCTGGATGATTACTGATCTCACTTTCACAATGAAGCTTTTCCTGAACACCTAATTGACTGCTACAAATAGTCATGCCTGCCCCACACTAACAAATCACCCTTAACTTGCTTTGTTTTGCCTTTATTCAGTAGTGTATATTAGCTTTTAATATACTATGTCATTTAATATTTATTACAGATGGTTTCTACTTCCCAAATTGAATATGGGTTTCCCTGGTGGCTCAGATAGTGAAGAATCAGCCTTCAATGCAGGAGACCCAGGTTCTATCCCTGGATCAGAAGGATACACTGGAGTGGGAAATGGAAACCCACTCCAGTTTTCTTGCTTGGAGAACCATGGACGGAGGAGCCTGGTGGGCTACAGTCCAGTAGGCTGCAGAGAGTCAGACACAACCCAGCAACTAACAAACACACACACAAATCTATGTTCACATGGCAGAAGTCTTTTATTACTAGGCTTGGTGTTTACTTATGTATCTAAAATTGTATCTGGCATGCAGTAGGCATTCAAGAAATTTTTGATGGAAAATAGAAAGGAGGAAAGGAAGGAATGAAACAATACAGGAATTCAGGAGAAAGTAATATTATTGTTTAAATTTACTATTTCTTCTTACAAACACCATGCTTTTATTATTTTATTATCAAAATTGAAATTTGAGTATTTAAATTTAATTTCTAATTATAATTTTATAATTATATTATTAATTTCTAATTATAATTTTTATAATGACATGTATGAGCCATGTTTGCCTCATAGACGATGGTTATAGTCAAATATTCTGTCTTAAGGACATTCTGTATTCAGAGAAGGCAATGGCACCCCACTCCAGTACTCTCGCCTGGAGAATCCCAGGGATGAGGGAGCCTGGTGGGCTGCCATCTATGGGGTTGCAGCACAGAGTCAGCCACAACTGAAGTGACTTAGCAGCAGCAGCAGCAGCATTCTCTATTGGCTCAGATTTTTCTGGAGTAAATCATTTAATGTGATTCTTAAAGTACTTTTGACATCAAGACTTTTAAAATGAATTATATATCCCCTCAGTGTATTGCCCTGAAATATCATTTCCCGTCCTCCTGACAGATGATAACAGAAGGACAAAGAACAGGGATGCTCACTGGAAGACAAAAGGTAAGATCAATATAAATAGTATCAAAGATAGAAGTCAGAGATGTGAGAGACTCACAAAACGTGAATTATGCTGTCATGTGACAAGGGTTGCTGTAAATTCAGAAAGACTTAGAACTTCTTCTTTAGTCAAATGTGTGACAAGGCTTGTTTTATGCAGTTATATACTCTGGTGTATATAAGAATCCCTGCCTCAGGATTCTTTAGAGGAAATGTTACTGACTAGGATACTTATCAGCTTCTAAGTTTCAAAGTTCTTCATGAAATACACCTGAGAACCTGCAGTACTTCATGGGTTGACTGCTAAAGCACATTCACAGATTTGATTATCTTAAAATGCAATTGGAAACTACATTTTGATAGACTCTCATGAGAAAGTGTAATCTTTCATCACAGTAAGATGATTTTTACAGTTTTATGAGCCATATCCTTAAAAATGAAAATCGTTTTCTAAATGAGTTGTAATACGATCCAGGTAAATAAAGACACTTTGTACCTGATAGCCTGATTCTTAACGAAAGTAGAAGTGTTAGTCACTCAGTTGTGTCACACTCTTTGGGACCCCATGGACTGTGGCCTGCTAGCCTCCTTTGTCCATGGTATTGTATTCTCCAGGCAAGAATACTGGAGTGGGTTGCCATGCCCTCCTCCAGGCAATGTTCCCAACCCAGGGATCAAACCTAGTCTCTCACATTGCAGGATTTTTGTCTGAGCCACCAGGGAAGCCTGATTCTAAATGCTGCTATAGTCCTTTGCAAAAGTAAATCCAAGTACTTTTCTTACCAGAGAATCCTTGCTATGCTTCACTCAATCATATTTACATATTCGTTCAATCATAAGTATCTGATAGAATTTTAATTAATGTAGAAATATGTTATTGAATGTTTATTGAAACAAGTCAATAAATACACTCTGATGTCACAGTAATGTTTTAATGTATTGGTTTTATCTCAGCCTCCAGTGACAAGGGATGAAGTGCATATTGACTAAACAATGAAGATGGAGATAATTGAACTGTAACTCATGAATTACAACCGTAACCAAGCTGAATGTTATATTTATTCTTTAGGTAAATGATATTTATTATATCTTAATACCAGAATTTTAAGTTGTTAGTGTTCCAGAACCTGTTGTGTCAATATGAGCTTTAAAGACAGGAACATAGCCTGAGATTTTTATTCAAAGGTCAATCAATGTTCCCATTACTGGTTTCAGAGCTTTTTATTTTGTCATGTTAAATGGCATGATAATACACACGCTCTCTTTCATGTGGATTTCAGCTTAATGGAGAGTTGAATTATTGAAGTATAACTGACAACTAAAATTTATATGTATTTAAAATGTACCACATGATGTTCTGATATACATATATATTGTGAAATAATTACCACAATCAAGTTAAGCATCCATCACCTCACTTAGTTATTTTTGTGTATGTGTAGTAAGGACTCTGAAGATTTTTTTTTTTTTGATGTTAGTTACCTATTTCCTTTCCCAAAATCTATTGTAATATATTTCTTCTGCACTTTCTTATTGGTATCTAATAATGTTGTTGATCTTTTAAAATTTAAATGCTAAGTAAGCAATATTTTTTCTAAACTTAAATTTTCTTAAAGAACTCCATTAGTATTTGAAAATTCTAAATCTCTTATTGCATTGATTATAACCTCCAATATGATGATGAATAGAGGTGGTTGGTGGGGCAATACTGCTTGTTTATGGATATTCTTATTGGTATCTAATAATGTTATTGATCTTTTAAAATTTAAATGCTAAGTAAGCAATATTTTTTCTAAACTTAAATTTTCTTAAAGAACTCCATTAGTATTTGAAAATTCTAAATCTCTTATTGCATTGATTATAACCTCCAATATGATGATGAATAGAGGTGGTTGGTGGGGCAATACTGCTTGTTTATGGATTTGACAGAAATGATATGAAATATTTACTAAGATGAATGGTATTTGCTAAAGGTTGTACATAGGAAAAGGTGATTGTGTTAAGAACATTCACTGATTGTAATTCAAACTTGATTATGAATTAATATTTAGTTTTTTACAATTTTTTCTTTCTCTAGGGTGAGATAATCATGGCAGAGATTTTTCCTCATCTAAAATATTTTAAGTGAATGCTCTTGAATTTCTCACATAAAAATCTAGTTTTGTAGTGATGATTTTATTTCTTCATTAGTAGTTTTATTTCTTCACTAGTACACTTAATTTGTTCAGTTTTATGTTTACAGTAATATAGTACAGAATGTACCCAGAATTCCTATGTTTCCTTCAACCCTCCACATAGTATCTCCTTTAATTAACAGTATGTATCATGTGCTAATTTCTTTACCATTGGTGAACCGCTATTGATGTTTTGTTATTAACCAAAGTTCATAGTTTACACTACAGTTCATTCTTTGTGCTGTACAGTTCTAGAGGTATTGACAGATGTGCAGTGTCATGGATACAACAATACAGATTGGTAGAGAATTGCTTCACTGCTTCAGACAGCAAAAGAGACACAGATGTACAGAACAGTCTTTTGGACTCTGTGGGAGAAGGAGAGGGTGGGATGATTTGGGAGAATGGCACTGAAACATGTATAATATCATATGTGAAACGAATCTCCAGTCCAGGTTCAATGCACGATACAGGATGCTTGGGGCTGGTGCACTGAGATGACCCAGAGGGATGGTACAGGGAAGGAGGTAGGAGGGGGGTTCAGGATGGAGAACACGTGTACACTCATAGCGGATTCAAGTTGATGTATGGCAAAACCAATGCAACATTGTAAAGTAATTAGCCTCCAATTAAAATAAATAAATTTATATTTTTAAAAAATGTCTTATATCCCACACATTCATCCCATTCCATCCACTTAAACCCAACAAATGCTGATTCTGTTACTCTCTATAGTTTTTCTTTATCCAGAATATCATTTAGTTAGAATCATAGAGTATGTAACTAAGACTGAGTTCTCTCATTTATTAGCTGTGTGGATTATGTCCCCCAAAAGCCATATGCTGAAGTGCTGATAACCAGTGTGACTGCACTAATAGATATGGCCCTTAAAGAAATATTAAGGTTAGTTCATATCATAGGGTTGCAGCCCTAATCCAATATGACCATTGTCCTACGAGAAGAACAAAACACCCAGAATGTACAAGCAGAGAGGAAAGGTCAGGACGCAGAGAGAAGGCAGACATCTGCGAGCCAAGGAGAGATAGCTGAGAAGAAAATACACCTGCTGCTAGCTTGATATTGGGCTCCAGTCCTCAGTATTTTGAAAAAATAAGTTAGTATTGTTTAAGCCATTCACTGTCTGGTAAGGCAGTCCTAGAAACAGCAACAGTTTCTGCCATGCCTTTACATAACTTGATAGCTCATTTAAATATTAATCCATTCACCCATTCAAATGCTTGCCTTACAATTTTCAAAACACATTTGCAACTACTATAATTCCACTTTTAAATAATACTACACTATATTGTGGGTAGCACATTATTTTACAATAGCAACATTCTCCTGATTCCTCCATCCTACCCTTATATTGGGCTTCCCTTGTAGCTCAATGGTAAAGAATTCACCTGCCAAGCAGGAGACGTGAGCTCGATTTCTGGGTTGGGAAGATCCCCTGGAGAGGGAATTGGCAACCCACTCCAGTATTCTTACCTGAAGAATCCCATGGACAGAGGACCCTGGTGGGCTACAGCCCATGGGGGTCATAAAAGAGTTGGACATAACTTAGCGACTAAACAGCATCCTTTTTATCATCGCTGTCATTTATTTCAATTATACATGATATAATCATTGTGTACATTGTTGCTATTATTATTTTGAAAAAACCACCATCTTTCATATTGAAGAAAAAGGAAAAAATGCGTTTAATATTTATTTATTCCCTCTTGAACACTCTTTATTTCTATAAAATTTTAAAACATTTCTTGTATAACACGTCTACTGTCAATGACTGTCTTCAATGCTTTGATGAGTACTTTTCCTTCAATGTTTTTCTATTTTTTACTTTTTAAATTTGTTTATCTATTTGCATTTCTTTTTAATTTCATTTTTATTTTGGCCATTCCTCACAGCTTGTGGGATCTTAGTTCTCTGACCAGGGATGGAACACAAACCCTGTCAGTAGAAGTGCAGAGTCCTGCATTGGACCACCAGGGGATTCCTGTTGGATTAAGAGTTCTAGATTTTGAGGTTTTTTTTTTTTTTTTTTTTTTTGGAATCCTTTTCATATGTTAACTCCATTCCTTTCTTGCTCTCATAAGTTCTAGAAAAGTCAGATATAATTTTTATGTTAATTTCTCTTTAGGTAAGATGTTTCTTCCCCCACTGGCTTCTTTCAAGTGTTTCTGTTTGCTTTTGATTTTCTGTGTTTTGAACGTGATAAAATTAGCTTCAGGTTTGTTTGCTTTTAGCTTGTTTATTTTTGGTATATACCTGGCTTTGAGTTCTGTATATTCTAGAAAAGTCAGATATAATTTTTATGTTAATTTCTCTTTAGGTAAGATGTTTCTTCCCCCACTGGCTTCTTTCAAGTGTTTCTGTTTGCTTTTGATTTTCTGTGTTTTGAACGTGATAAAATTAGCTTCAGGTTTGTTTGCTTTTAGCTTGTTTATTTTTGGTATATACCTGGCTTTGAGTTCTGTATGTTTCCTAAATCTATAGTTTTGTGCTTGCCAGTCATTGTGGGGATTTCTCAGTCATTATTACTTCAAATATTTTATTTTCTTTGTTCATCTGCTATATCCATTATTTCTGCTACACCTTTGTAATTGTCTCAAAGTTGTTGGATAACTGCCCCATTTTGTCCAGCCTTATTTTCCCCTTTGTCTTTAAGGTTGATAAGTTTGCATTGACATATTTTCAATGTCACTTTCCTCAGTTGTGTAGGTACATTACAAAGTGGCTCTTCTTTTCTATTACAGTGTTTTTGTTTCTAGCATTTTACTTTATGCTTTAGAACATCCATCTCCCTGCTTATATTACACATTTATTTTTGTATGTTGTCAACTTTTTCCATTAGAGCTCTTGATGTATTAATCATAGATATTTTAAATTTCTGCTCTGATAATTGCATTATTTCTAACATGTCTTAGTCTGGTTCTGCTGTTTTCACTAAGCTAAAGGTTTTTTTTATTTTTTTGTCTTTTAATATGCTTTGAAAATTTCTCCTTGAAAGCTGTACATAAGGGAATTCCAGAAAAATATCTACTTTTACTTCCTTGACTACACTAAAGCCTTTGACTGTGTGGATCACAACAAACTGTGGAAAATTCTTCAAGAGGTGAGAATACCAGACCACCTTACTTGTCTCTTGAGAAACCTGTATTCAGATCAAGAAGAAACAGCTAGAAACAGATGTGGAACAATGGACAAGTTCAAAATTGGGAAAGAATACATCAAGGCCATATATTGTCACTCTGCTTATTTAAGTTTTATGCAAAATACATCATGGAAATTGAAAACTCAAGCTAGAATCATGATTGTCAGGAGAAATATCAACAATCTCAGATATGCAGAAGATACCAGTCTAATGACAGAGAGCAAAGAGGAAGTGAAAAGCTTCTTGATGAGGATGAAAGAGGAGAGTGGAAAAACAAAACTCAACATTCAAAAAACTAAGATCATGGCATCTGGTCCCATCACTTCATAGTAAATAGAAGGGAGAAAAGTGGAAGGAGTGACAGATTTTATTTCTTGGACTCCAAAATCACTCTGACAGTGACTGCAGCAATGAAATTAAAAGATGCTTGCTCCTTGGAAGGAAAGCTATGACAAACCTAGACAGCATATTTTATTTTATTTTATTTTTAATTATATGACATTTTTATTTTAGGATGCAAAAACAAAAATGAGCAAACAAACAAACAAAAAACTTGAAATAGGCTTGTCAAATAATGTAAATTCATCCTTTCCATGGAAGCAGAAGGTAGATCAGTGCAGGTTATCCTCAGGGCTTCATACATCCTGCTTCACTGCTGCTTGCATTCTGCTGGGTTTTGATCCTTCTTTGGGTCATAGTCTGGATCATTTTCCTCATCTCCTTCTTCTTCCCCTTCCTCATTCGCTTCTTCACCTTCTTCATCATAATCATCGTCATCATCTTCAATAGCTTCTCCAGTAAAGTATAACACTGATCTTGGGATTATACGCTCACGTAAAAAGTGACCAATTTCAAAGTCTGCAGCAAGGATAGCTTCAGAATCATCATCCAGATCTCCACTCTCAGGAACTTCAGGAGGGGCAAAAAAATTAAAGAAAGAGTCATTAGAAACTGTTTTGGTCACAGTACGAACTTTCCCACGTCCCTTGTGTTTCTGCTTCTTCTTGTTTTCAAAATGACATTCTTCACTTTTTTCCAATCTATCTGGCACCCTGTACAACCCATAATTTCTGGTCCATCAAAAGAAAAAGGATCAGAATCATCTCGTTCTGATCTCATCCTATATGTCTTTGTCAACACTTCATTTGTGAAATATTCATTGGGTTCAAAGTGAAATTCTAAGACAAAACTCATAGGTTGACCAGCATCTGAGAACTTCACTTTAATATCTTTCAAGTGCTTCAGAATAGGCTCATCATGTTCCTGAACCATATCACTGAGCAAGTCAACATTCTTAAAAACGGTCAACCAAAACTCAGGAATTCCCTTGGGATCTTCTTTTTCTTCATCCTTTTTCTCATCTTCAATCTTGGCCTTTTCTTTTAGCTCCTCCGAAATTTCATCTTCCTCATCTGCTTTCCATTCACATTCTTCTTCTGTAGGTTCATAAATGGCATTAATGATCTCAAATCACTTATCAAACAGAGGCTGATAAAGAACAGCATACTTTCTTTCAAGATCATGAACTTCCTCATAGAATTTGGCTTCTATCTGTGCACATTTAACTTGAAGGTTTTTGAGAGCATTCGCTCATCTTTTAACTACCCTAGGCAAACTTTCAATGTATCCTGTTGGTGTTTCTACCAGATCATCAAGTCTTTCTTGAAGGGCTACAAGAATCTGAGGATTTTGCATCATCTGAACAGTCAGCTGACAGGCTTTGATTTTTGTTTCTTCACCAGTTTCTTCTTCTTCTACTTCTTCAACATCATCCAAATCTTGATCAAGTTCAGACTGTTCTTTGTTGTCCATGTCTGCCATGTTGTACAAATGCCAAATATCGGTGGCGAGTGCGGGGAGTGGAGCGGCCAGAACTGGGCAGTGACTCAGGGCAGCGGAGGGAGGAGTAGGAGGCGGCGCCCCGAGCAGACAGCATATTTTAAAATAGAGATACTTAGCCTACAAAGGTCTGCATAATCAAAGTTACGGTTTTTCCAGGAGTCATGTACAAATGTGAGTGTTGGACGATAAAGAAAGCTGAGCACCAAAGAATTGATGCTTTTGAATTGTAGTGTTGGAGAAGACTCTTGAGAGTCCTTTGGACTGCAAGGAGATCCAACCAGTCAATCCTAAAGGGAATCAGTCCTCAATATTCATTGGAAGGACTGATGAAGCTGAAACTCCAATACTTTGGCCACCTGATGCAAAGAACTGACTCATTGGAAAAGACCCTGATGTTGGAAAAGATTGAAGGTGGGAGGAAAAAGGGGTGATAGAGAATGAGCTGGCTGGATGGCATCAACGACTCAGTGGACATGATTTTGAGTAAACTCCGGGAGTTGGTGATGGACAGAGAGTCTCGGCATGCTGCAGTCCACGGGGTCACAAAGAGTCAAACACGACTGAGCAACTGAATTGAATATATATATTTTTGCAGCAATAGCACCAAATAGCTTCTGTTTCTCAGTGCTTCCAATCAGGGGGTACACTGTATTAATGAACCTCATTAGTGGTGACCTTAACTTTAATCACTCAGTGAAGGGAACATCTGCCAATTTTCTCTCCTGTTAAGGACTATCTTTCCCTTTGTAATTAGAAAGATGTTTATGGAGAGGTACTTTCAACTCATTTATGGGTTTCTCTGTAGAGTGAACTGTCAACGTAGCAAGTATGGGGACTTATGTTTTTTGTTTCTGTGGATGGTAGCATTAAAGAATTTTGTTTTATTTTGCTTTTAGTAATCCTTTTATTTTTTTCCAGGAAGCTAAATTCTCTACATTTCTTCTTTTTCCTTTCACTTCCTGGTTTCTCACGGGTACCTCTTTCTTTCTAAACTCTTGTCCCCTGAAGCACCATCTCTGCTGCTTTAGACGCTATATGGCATATTTCATCTCTATAGCATCTACATAAAATTTTTAAAATTTATGTTTTAGTATACTTACTAAAAATATAAATTATTTCTAAATCACTACCTTTTCCTGCTTATATGTTTTACTTCACCTTATCACAACAAAAACTTGGACCCACAATCCTGAATATGGTTTTTATGAAATACACAGGGTCCATTTCTTTTTTAAATTATTGAAATATATTAATACATTTTTAAGGTCAATACTTCATTCTTTATCATGAATTTGTATATTTATATNATAAATTATTTCTAAATCACTACCTTTTCCTGCTTATATGTTTTACTTCACCTTATCACAACAAAAACTTGGACCCACAATCCTGAATATGGTTTTTATGAAATACACAGGGTCCATTTCTTTTTTAAATTATTGAAATATATTAATACATTTTTAAGGTCAATACTTCATTCTTTATCATGAATTTGTATATTTATATTGCCCATTATTCTTCATTCTGCTTGCTTACATATTCTTCTTGATAAACTGCATTTTTTAATGATTTTTGTGAGGGTATGACCATGGATGTGTATACTCCCTGTGTTTTTGTAGATCTGTAAATTTTTATGCCTTCTAGAATGAATCAAAATTCTAATTCTGATACATCTTAATGTAATTCTAGCTTGAAGCTTTCTCTTTTGTTCATTTCTATTCTGGCTTTTAGATTCTTTTATCTTGTCATCTTTCCCTAACTCTTGTCTGATATCATGAGGATTGAATTGTCATGAAGCCCCAGGGGTGCCAGTTCAAAACTAGATCTTTGAGTTTCAGCTCATAATATTTTTTTATGTTTTTTTATTTAAATTTTAAGTTCATTTCTATTCTGGCTTTTAGATTCTTTTATCTTGTCATCTTTCCCTAACTCTTGTCTGATATCATGAGGATTGAATTGTCATGAAGCCCCAGGGGTGCCAGTTCAAAACTAGATCTTTGAGTTTCAGCTCATAATATTTTTTTATGTTTTTTTATTTAAATTTTATTTTTTTTACTTTACAATACTGTATTGGTTTTGCCATACTTTGACATGAATCCACCACAGGTGTACATGAATTTCCAACTCTCAAACCCCTCCCACCACCTTCCCATATCATCTCTCTGGGTCATCCCAGCGCACCAGCCCCAAGCATCCTGTATCCTGTATCAAACCTAGACTAGTGACTCGTTTCTTACATGATAGTGTACATGTTTCAATGCCATTCTCCCAAATCATCCCACCTTCGCCCTCTCCCACAAAGTCCAAAAATTTGTTCTTTGCATCTGTGTCTCTTTGGCTGTCTCGCATATAGGGTTATCATTACCATCTTTCTAAATTCCATATATATGTGTTAGTATACTGTATTGGTGTTTTTCTTTCTAGCTTAGTTCACTCTGTACAATCGGCTCCAGTTTCATCCACCTCATTAGAATTGATTCAAATGTATTCTTTTTAGTGGCTGAGTAATATTCCATAGTGTATATGTACCACAGCTTTCTTGTTCATTTGTCTGCTGATGGACATCTAGGTTGCTTTCATGTCCTGGCTATTATAAACAGTGCTGTGATGAACATTGGGGTACA
>SJYX01015037.1:53806-68461 GCA_006410675.1 Oreotragus oreotragus | reverse complement strand
GGTCTCCCGCATTTCAGGCAGACGCTTTAACCTCTGAGCCACGGGGCAAGCCCCAAGAATTAATTTAACTTTTATCAAAAGCAGATATTAAGTAACTTTTGTGCCATTATGCAAAATTTCACTTCACTAACAGAGAATGGTCATTTTTCTATATGCCTGCATTTGTTTTTCTCTTGCATAAGAACTAAAAATTATTCTTTCTCTAACATATTTTTGAAATATGTCACACTTTTTTATTTTTATTTTTATTATTTTTTTTCTAATTTTATTTTTACTTTATTTTACTTTACAATACCATATTGGTTTTGCCATACGTTGACATGAATCTGCCACGGGTGTATACGAGCTCCCAATCCTGAATTTTTACTGTTGGAGCCATTTTATAAACATTGATTACCTGAAAAGTTAATCTAATCTCTAGTAGAAGTGATAAAATGACATTATTTCACATGATTATATCTGAGCACTATAGCGCAGGGCCCCGGAGCTCGCGTATTCCGCGTCGTGAGCGCGTGAGAGAACGCGGGTCCCCAGAGCCCCGGCTCGGCGTCCTCTTCAACGCGCTTGCCCGGCGTGAGGGGTCCCGAGCCGGACATGGAGCCGCAGGTGAGTGGCGGGCGGCGCGGGGACGACAGCCTTTCTTTTTGCTTCCCTGGTGGCTCAGAGGTTAAAGCGTCTGCCTGCAATGCGGGAGACCTGGGTTCGATCCCTGAATCGGGAAGATCCTCTGGCGAAGGAAGTGGCAACCCACTCCAGTACTCTTGCCTGGAGAATCCCATGGACAGAGGAGCTTGGTGGGCTACAGTCCATGGGGTCGCAAAGAGTTGGACACGACTGAGCGACTTCACTTTCACTATAGCATTTCAACAATGTTTTATGTAGATGATACTTATAAATTATTTTAAAGACAGAAGCACTTGAATATTCAGTAGTTACAATAAACAAATGGAGTTTTTAAAAGAATTCTATGTATTTAACAAGCAACCAAATTGCTTTTTTTTTCTTTTCAGATGCCTCGGTTTTTATTTCTGTAACAAAAGAGAATATTTTTGCAGATGGTAAGGGATGGTGTGGGCCACTGGCAGGTTTTTCTCAATATATGCTAAGATTTGCAACTTTCTGGGCTGGGAAACTGACACAGGTGGTAATTTTGCCCCTTGTGAGCCATGGATATTGGGCAAATCACTTAACATGTGAGTTTACTTAGTCATAAAATGGCAAAAGAAAAATGCAAATGTCATAAGGTTGTATAAAGATTAAAAGACAGAATGCAAAAACAGTACTTCCCCATGACACTGGCCTAATGAAGATCTTTGACATTTATATGCTGCAATAACTGGTCATCTGTTAATTTATATTTAATAAATCATCAAAAATGTTATTGAACATGTATGCATTTTATATTTGAAAATAATGTTATTATATCTGGCTATCCATTTGGGGGAAGGGGTCTTCCCAGGTAGTGCTAGTGGTAAAGAACCCACCAGCCAATGAAGGAGACATAAGAAATGTGGGTTGGATCCCAGGGTTGGGAAGATTTCCTGGAGGATGATATCATAACCCATTCCAGTATTCTTGCCAGGAGAATTCCATTGACAGAGGAGCCTGGGCAGTCTACAGTCCATGGAGTCCCAAAGAGTCAGATACCACTTAATGACTTAGCACAATCCATTTTTGTATAAAGCAAATATAGGAAAATAAAAAAGAGCTTTGAAAATAAATGTTTTATCATTTTCTAATTTCCTTTGTAATTTCTTTTTTGACCTTGTGTTTATTCAGGAGTAAATTGCTTAATTTTCACATATTTTGGGAGTTCTAGTTTTCCTTCTATATATCAGTGGTTTGAAGTTTCATTCCACTGTGGTCAGAAAAGATACTTGGTATGATCTCAATCTTCTTAAATCTGTTCAAATCTGTTTTGTGAGTTGACATGTGCTCTATCCTGGAGAATCATTTTGAGTGCACTTAGAAATGTACTTTGCTCCTGCTGAACAGAATGCTCACTATCAGTCCGTTTGGTCCATTTAGTCTATAGTGTTGTTCATACTTGCTGTTTCCTTATTGATTTCCTGCTTGAATTTTCTAACTATTATTGAAAATAAGATATTGAAGTCTTCTGCTCTTGTTGTACTGCTGTCTTTCTTTCCCTTCAGATCTTTCAATGTTTGTTTCATATATTTAGGTGCTCTGGTGTTGGAATATATATAATTGCTATATCTTTCTGACGAACTGATCCTTTTCTGATTAAATAATAGCCTTCTTTGTCTTGTGAATATATTTTTACTTAAAGTCTAATTTTTCTGAAGCAAGTATAGGCACTCCTTGTTTACCATTTTCATAGAATATCTTTTCCATCCTTTCAATTTCAGCTTAAAATGATGTTTAATATATACATTTAAAGTGTATTTTAGAACAGTTCTAATCAGTACCTGGGGAACTTGCATTTTCCTGTCAAAAGCAACCTTGCATCAATGTCATATGACAGTTTGACACAAAGCTGTCATATTTTTCCATTACACATCTGAGAAGAAAAATAAGATTCACTATGAGAGACGTACCAATCAATGGCATGTCAAAACCATTACCAAAAACAATCACATCTGATGGTTGTAGTTTATCTTTCTTTTGTCAATTGCTTTACGATATGCTTAATAATATCTTCTTTTAAAAAATGTTGTTAGGCCAATCTGGGCTGAAAAAATACAAGGTTCATTCAATAACCTTCTGTGTCCACACAAGACAAATCGTGAATAAGACAGAACTCTCCAAGGAAATTTAGGGTGTTCAGAAATCAGAATTAGGCCAATCCATTTAGGCTTAGCTAGGAATTTATACAAAGCCTTTAAAGAGGTGACCAATCACTTAGAAGTTACTCAACAAACACCTATTGAGACATGACTGTATTTAAGGTGTGTAAGTGATAAAAATGTAAGTAATTCAAGATAAACCTTGTACAAGACAAAATTGTTGTGATAAACAGAGACTATAAAAGCACTAACAATGGCCTAATTATCAAGTGGTTTAGCAAGAAAGGTTTCATAAGTTGGGTATCATGATTTTTTTGTGTGTTTTAACAACAGAATCTATTAAAAGGCAAGACAAAACATATATAGTGCGTGCTTAGTCACTCATTCATGTCCGACTCTCTAGACCCCATGGACTGCAGCCCACCAGGCTCCTCTGTCTTTGGGGATTCTCCAGGCAAGAATACTGGAGTGGCTTGCCATGCTCTCCTCCAGAGGATCTTCCCAACCCAGGTATCAAACTTAGGCCTCCCACACTGTAGGAAGATTCTTTACTGACTGAGTCACCAGGGAAACCCAAAAACACGGAAGTGGGTAGCTATCCCTTCCCCAGGGGATCTTCCTGACCCAGGAATTGTACTGGGGCTTCCTGAATTGCAGGTGGATTCTTGTCAGCTGAGCTAACGGGGAAGCCCTATAGGAATAGGTACCATTAAGCAAACATGTAAGCTTGTAAAGGAACATCTGATAGCGTGAGCTTCTAGAACACTGCCTAGATCTGATAAGAATAGATTTTGGCCTACAGCTTGGATTAGTGGATGCTAAATGTACTTTTATTAGATAAAAATTTTAAAAATTAGAACAACATAAGTTATGCTTTGTAATGCAGGTTCTTTAAAACCTCAATACTTGTTCTACAGTTATAAATTATTTGATAAGTATAAAATATGGTTATAGACTGGGCTTCCCAAGTGGCTCAGTGGGTAAAGAATCTGCCTGCAATGCAGGAGGTTCAGTCCCTGAGGGAAGATCCCCTGGGGGAGAGCATGACAACCCACTCTAGTTTTCTGTCCTGGAGAATCCCATGGACAGAGGGAGCCTGATGTGTTAGAGTCCATGGGGTCTCAAAGAGTTGAACACGACTGAAGCAACTGAGCACATATGCATGCATGGTTTTAAGCTGGATGTTTGTGCCTCTTCTCTCTCCTGATTCATATATTGATAACTAATCCCCAGTGCCATGGTGTCTGGAGGTGCAGTTTACAATTAGATTTAGATGACATCCTTACAAATGGAATTGAAAGTGAAAAGTGAAGTTGCTCAGTTGTGTCTGACTTTGTGATTCCATGGACTGTAGCCTTCCAGGCTCCTCTGTCCATGGGATTTTCCAGGCAATAGTACTGGAGGGGATTGCCATTTCCTTCTCCAGGNATTAGATTTAGATGACATCCTTACAAATGGAATTGAAAGTGAAAAGTGAAGTTGCTCAGTTGTGTCTGACTTTGTGATTCCATGGACTGTAGCCTTCCAGGCTCCTCTGTCCATGGGATTTTCCAGGCAATAGTACTGGAGGGGATTGCCATTTCCTTCTCCAGGTGACCTTCCCAACCCAGGGATTGAACCCAGGTCTCCCGCATGGTAGACAGACACTTTACCATCTGAGCCACCAGGGAAGTCCCTTATAAAAGACACTCCGGAGAGCTCTTTTGTTTCTTTCTGCCATGTGAGGACACAGGGAAAAGACAGCATATTGAAACTCCAAACACCTCTCACCAGAACCTGACTATGCTGGCATACTGATCCCGTACTTTTAACTCCCAGGAGTACAAGCAATAAATTTCTGCTCTTTATAGGCTTCTCAGTCTACGGTACTGTTTCACAGCAGCCCAAGCAGATGAAGACAACAATGATGATCTTTTTGAATACTAATATCAAAAATCAACATTACAAATGAAGGTGGATATATAGATTCTATATCTAATAAAATACATGTAAATACTTTTTGAAAGAAAATATATTCTTAACATATGTTCCAGTGTTTCTCAACCAGGGTGATTTAGCTCAACAGGAACATTTGAAAATATCTACAGACACTGTTGTTATCAGAGCTAAGGGTTTATCGCTGTCTTGTGTATAGAGTCCAGGGACACTGCTGAAAATTCTACAGTGCAAAAAGAACTATTCAACCCTAAACATCAATAGTATCAAGGTTGAGAAAAACCTGGTGTGTTCATTACAACTAAAGCACACAATGTTTAAGATATCATTTTTAATAAAATAACTTCCATTTTCAGTTCAGTTCAGTCGCTCATTCGCATCCGGCTCTTTGCAACCCCATGATTGCAGCATGCCAGGCCTACCTGTCCATCACCTACTCCCAGAGTTCACTCAGATCCACGTCCATCGAGTCAGTGATGCCATCCAGCCATCTCATCNGAGGGAGATGAAGGGAGTTTCAAAAGGGAGGGAATATATGTATACCTATGGCTGATTCATGTTAGGTTTAACAGAAAACAGCAAAATTCTGTAAAGCAATTATCCTTCAATAAAAAATAAACAAAAAATTTTAAAAATGAAGAATATTAGAAGGGAAAAAAATTTTAAGAGCATGTAACATTTATAACAAACATAGTCAAAGACTGCTTCTTAGAGGAATTTATAACTGTCAGCCATGGGGAGTCATCTACGTTATCTGTTTTAATAATTGGATTCGACCTTTCTTTTCCAAAGAACTCATGGGCAATATGAAAGATCGAGTGGAAGAACACACAAGAGACAAGAAACCTAGTTAGGACTAAGCTATTCCATTACCTAGTAAAGTTCATAAGCTCCAAACTAAAGGCAGAGTTGGCATTTGAGGAGAGCTGATGGATATAGAAGAAGCTCAGATGTTCTAATGACCAATCAGACACTGAGTTAAAGAAGAGGGAAAAAGAAAACTATTTCACAATTTCCCTTCTGAGATCATCAAAGAGTTAGTTTTATTTCTACAATACTCTGAAACAAAATATCAGTAAGCATAGAATACAAATTCTCAAAAGATGTATTAATCACCTAATTTCATTCACAGATATACTTTCTCATTCACACACACACACACAGATATTCTTCAGTAAAAACAGTTATCATCTAAAGCAACCAGTCCATTACGGTTAAGCAGTTTCACTGAAATGATCCAAGAAGTTTTATTATCTCTGACCTTCGGAAGAACGCCTATGAAATTCATTACACATCTTCACTTAAGAATCTTTTCCCTGCAAATACCATCAGTTTATCACAATCCAGCAACTGCGAGGCATGTTTGATTTTCTGAGTATTCTATCTTTGCATTTGGTAATATAGTTTAATCTACACTCTTTCTGTCTGCACCCAATTTTCTCTATTAAATTACAAATTTAAGATCCTTGTAATCTTGTGCATGCATATCATTTCTTCATTCTATTCTATTGTGTGCATGTGCTCAGTAATGTCCAATTCTTTACGACCCTATGGACTGAGGCCACCAGGCTCCTCTGCCATGGGATTTACCAGGCAAGAGTATTGGAGTGGGTTGCCAGTTCCTTCTCCAATGGATCTCCCCAAATCCTGAATATTAACTCATTCAATAAATATTTGTTAGTATAATTCACTAGAAATATAAACAAAATAAGAATTATATGAGGTAATGCTCTTAAGATACAGTTCCTTCCATTCAGTTCAGTTCAGTCGCTCAGTTGTGTCTTACTCTTTGCAACCCAATGGACCGCAGCATGCCAGGCTTCCCTGTCCATTACCAACTCCTGGCGCTTACTCAAAATCATGTCCATTGAGTTGGTGATGCCATCCAACCATCTCATCCTCTGTCATCCCCATCTCCTCCTGCCATCAATTTTTCCCAGAATCAGGGTCTTTTCCAATAAGTCAATTCTTCTCATCAAAGTACTGGAGTTTCAGCTTCAGCATCAGTCCTTCCAATGAACAGTCAGGACTTATTTCCTTTAGGATGGATGGGTTGGATCTCCTTGTACTCCAAGGGATTATCAGGAGTCTTCTCCAACACCACAGTTCAAAAGCATCAATTCTTCGGCGCTCAGCTTTCTTTATAGTCCAACTCTCACATCCATACATGACTACTGGAAAAAACCATAGCTTTGACTAGATGGAACTTTATAGGCAAAGTAATGTCCCTGCCTTTTAACATGTTGTCTAGGTTGGTTATACCTGTTCTTTCAAGGAGCAAGCATCTTTTAATTTCATGGCTGCAGTCACCATCTACAGTGATATTGGAGCCCAAATATGTAGTCTCTCATGGTTTCCATTGTTTCCCCATCTATTTGCCATAAAGGGATTGGACCTGATGCATGATCTTGGTTTTCTGAATGTTGAGTTTTTAAGCCAACTTTTTCACTCTCCTCTTTCACTTCCATCAAGAGGTTCTTCAGATCTTCTCCTCTTTCTACATATCTGAGGCTATTGATATTTCTCCTAGCAGTCCTGATTACAGCTTGTGCATCATCCAGCCTGACATTTTGCATGATGTACTCTACATACAAGTTAAATATGCTGCTGCAGCCACTGCTAAGTCGCTTCAGTTGTGTTGTGTCTGACTCTGCGACCTCATAGACGGCAGCCCACCAGGCTCTGCCATCCCTGGGGTTCTCCAGGCAAGAATACTGGAGTGGGTTACCATTTCCTTTCCAACGCATGTGCAGGGTGACAATATACAACCTTGATGTACTTTTTTCATGATTTGGAACCAACTGTTGTTCCAAATACAGTTCTAACTGTTGCTTCTTGACCTTCTTATAGATTTCTCAGGAGGCAGGTCAGGTGGTCTGGTATTCCCATCTCTATAAGAATTTTCCACAGTTTGTTGTGATCTACACAGTCTTGTGATCCACAAAGGTTTGGGCATAGCCAACAAAGCAGAAGTAGATGTTTTTCTGGAACTTTCATGCTTCTCTGATGATTCATTGGATGTTGGCAATTTGTTCTCTGGTTCCTCTGCCTTTTCTAAATCCAGCTTGAACATCTGATAGCTCATGGTTCAAAACTGTTGAAGCCTGGCTTGCAGAAATTTGAGTATTACTTTGCTAGCATGTGAGATGACTGCAACTGTGTGGTAGTTCGAACATTCTTTGACACTGCCTTTCTTAGGGATTGGTATGAAAATTGACCTTTTCCAGTCCTGTGGGCACTGCTGAGTTTTCCAAATTTGCTGGCATATTGAGTGCAGCACTTTCACAGCGTCATCTTTCAGGATTTGAAATAGCTCAACTGGAATTCCATCACCTCCACTAGCTTTGTTCATAGTGATGCTTCCTAAGCACCACTTGACTTCACATTCCAGGATGTCTGGCTCTAGGTGAGTGATCACACCATCGTGGTTATCTGGGTCATGAAGATCTTTTTTTGTATAGTTCTTCTGTGTATTCTTGCCACCTCTTCTTAGTATCTTCTGCTTCTTTTAGGTCCATACCATTTCTGTCCTTGATTGTGCTCATCTTTGCATGAAATGTTCCTTTGGTATCTCTAATTTTCTTGAAGAGATCTCTAGTCTTTCACATCCCATTATTTTCCTCTATTTCTTTGCTTTGATCACTGAGGAAGGCTTTCTTATCTCTCCTCGCTATTCTTTGGAATGCTACATTCAAATAGGTGTATCTTTCCTTTTCTCCTTTGCCTTTCACGTCTCTTCTCAGCTATTTGTAAGGCTTCCTCAGACAACCATTTGGCCTTGTTGCATTTCTTTTTCTTGGGGATGGTCTTGATCACCATCTCCTGTACAATGTCACAAACCACCATCCATAGTTCTTCAGGCACTCTGTCTATCAGATATAATCCCTTAAATCTATTTGTCACTTCCACTGAATAGTCGTAAGGGATTTGATTTCAGTCATACCTGAAGGTCTGGTGGTTTTTCCCTACTTTCTTCAACTTAAGTCTGAATTTGGCAATAGGGAGTTCATGATCTGAGCCAGTCAGCTCCTGGTCTTGGTTTTGCTGACTCTATAGAGCTTCTCCATCTTTGGCTGCAAATAATATAATCGATCTGATTTCTGTATTGACCATCTCGTGATGTCCATGCATAGCGTCTTTCTTGTGTTGCTGGAAGAGAGGTTGTTTGCTATGACCAGTGCGTTCTCTTGGCAAAACTCTGTTAGTCTTTGCCCTGCTTCGTTTTGTACTCCAAGACCGAATTTGCCTGTTATTCCAGGTATCTCTTGACTTCTCACTTTTGCATTCCAGGTCCCTATAATGAAATGGACATCTTTTTTGGGTGTTAGTTCTAGAAGGTCTTGTAGGTCTTCATAGAACTGTTCAAATTCAGCTTCTTCAGCATTACTGCTTGAGGTATAGACTTGGATTACTGTATATTGAATGGTTTGCCTTGGAAATAAACAGATATCATTCTGTCATTTTTGAGATTGCATCCAAGTACTGCATTTTGGACCCTTTTGTTGACTATGATGGCCACTCCATTTCTTCTAAGGGATTCTTGCCCACAGTAGTCGATATAATGGTCATCTGAGTTAAATTCACCCATTCCATTCCACTTTAATTTGCTCCTTCCTAAAATGTTGATGTTCCCTCTTGCCATCTCCTGTTTGACCACTTCCAATTTGCCTTGATTCATGGACCTAACATTCCAGGTTCCTATGCAATATTGCTCTTTACAGCATCAGACTTTACTTCCATCACCAGTCACATCCACAACTGGGTGTTGTTTTTGCTTTGGCTCTGTCTCTTCATTCTTTCTGGAGTTATTTATCCACCAATCTCCAGTAGCATATAGGGCACCTACTGACCTGGGGAGTTCATCTTTCAGTGTCCTACCTTTTTGCCTGTTCATGGGGCTCTCAAACCAGGAATACTGAAGTGAAGGGAAATGTTTGCCTTTCCCTTCTCCAGTGGACCACGTTTCATAGAACTCTCCACCATGACGCGTCGGTCTTGGGTAGCCCTACAATGCATGACTCATAGTTTCATTGAGTTAGACAAGGCTGTGGTTCATGTGATCAGTTTGATTAGTTTTCTGTGATTTTGATTTTCATTCTGTCTGCCCTCTGATGGATAAGGATAGCTGGCTTATGGAAGTTCCCTGATGGGAGAGACTGACTGAGGAGGAAACTGGGTCTTCTTCTGATGAGCAGGGCCATGATCAGTAAATCTTTAAAGTAAATCTTTAATCCAGTTTTCTATTGATGAGCTGGGTTGTGTTCCCTCCATGTTGTTTGACCTGAAGCCAAACTAAGGTGGAAGTAATGAAAATAATGGTGACCTCCTTCAAAAGGTCCTGTGCAGGTGTGCCTCACTAAGTGCCTCCAACCCTGCAGTAGTCCACCACTGACCCATGCCTCTGCTGGAAACTCCTGGACACAGGTGAGTCTATACTTTAGGAAAAAACATTTTGTTCAGCCAAGGAGGAAGTAGGCAACCTTCTATTTGTGGGACCTAGAATGGACTAGGCCAAGGTTGAATTCTTAGCTAAACTTGATTCTTAGAGATAAACACTCTTTCATTTTTAACTTTCTATTTCATTTAAGCAAAAGTGCTGGAGACTTCAGAAGCACTCAGCAGGCCTTTGAAGCAAGAATACTGAAATGGTTTGCCATTCCCTTCTCCAGTGGACCACATTTTGCTTCCCTGATAGTTCAGTTGGTAAAGAATCTGTCTACAGTCCCTCACGTGATATTTATTTCCTATTCAAGAAAATAGGAAACAATTAAACACAACTATAAGCCATCTTCCAAGGGTAAGATTTCTTCCAACACCAAAATATCCAGGACACCAGAGTTGGCACACTTCATCTGAATGACGGTTCATTCCCAGCCGAGCCTGCTCAAAGCTGACAGTCAAATTCCATGAATAAAAATAAACAACCACTTTAGAGGGAGAGGGTCATTTGAGCCTTTTATTACTTTATCAAGACAGAAATTATTGACCTGAAGTGACATTCAAGCAGGTCTCTTACCTCAGGACATTAAGAGGTAATTCCCTCTCTATTTCCTGAAAATATTTATTGAGAAGTAAGCATAACTCACCCTGCTTATTTAACTTATATGCAGAGTACATCATGAGAATCACTGGGCTGAATGAAGCACAAGCTAGAATCAAGTTGCCGGGAGAAATATTGATAACCTCAGATATGCAGATGACACCACCCTTATGGCAGAAAGTGAAAAAGAACTAAAGAGCCTCCTGATAAAAAAAAAAAAAAGCCACATGGCAAGGTTAAACAAGCCCTGGCCCTTTAGATTTTCTTAAAGCTTTTCTATCACACTCTACTTCCTCAATTCTTTCTATTAACTGCGTTCAAATGAATGCAGTATTCTTTGAAAAGTCATAATCTTCAGGTTAGCCTTCATTCAAAGTTAATGAGAAACAGGATATTTGTACCTGGTGTTGTCTGCCCCAAGAGCTGGGATGAAAATCTGTCATGAAAATTCATGAAAATCCAAAATCGTGAACAGGTTTAAATTTTCCTCAGTCGTACAGAAACCATCAACGACACATTTCACACTAGTCAAAAATGTGTAATATATATTTGCCTTGTTGTTATTTTTTTTATTGAAGGATTTTTACTTGATCTCCAATTAATTTTTTTTTACCTAATGTCAACAAAAGACATCATTTTAGTTTGATCTGACTGATCAAGTTCATTAACTGAGGAAGATTCCAAATGATTTCAAGATCTTTGATAAGCTTTGTGTGCCACCCCAAATTTACATTCCTTTGCAAGAGTACCTTTAAGAAGGAAACAAATCTAGGGTCTTGGTGTCCTTGTGTGCTAAAGGTCTTATAAACTGCTTAAATCATCATTTCTGAAGAATTAATTCAATAATAAAAATTCTCAGTCTTGCTTCCACCCCGCCCCATCCCACCCCATGTAGGTCTAAAAGGGTAATTCAAATTATTTCTGTGGTCATATGTCCCAGTTCATAATTGCTGTCCTTTAGAGGTGGATGACTTGTTTGACAGTCCAACCAATACAGTCACTACCTTCAGTGATGGTGTCTCAGGTACTGCCAGGGAGAGGGGAAAGAAAGTGAGGGAAAGCAGAAGAGAGAATCAGAGGTAATGAAAGGAGGGAGGAAAGTGGAAAGAGGGAGAAATTCTCATTTTTTTAACACTGAATTTTCATGTATAATTTTTGTTGGAAAAAAGTTCTGAGACTAAAAATAATTTTCAGGCTCATTTATAGGAAGACTACTTCTCCATGGCCCTTTCCAGTTCTAATGCTTTGTTACTCTATGATTCTCTAATACTCTCTCTAGTTTGAAATTCTCAGAATAGCATGGGAAAGGCTAGTCTGAAAACATATCTGTTTCTTTCATCTGGATAGTCACCAACTGGTCTTTTCAGTCAATGAAGATAAATATATATACACATGTATATATAGATTTACATAGATATATATGCAAATAGATATACAGATATAAATCTATACATATATTTTTATATATTTACATGTAAATACATTTTTTTATGGTAAAAGAAATATGGGTTCCTTTATGACTCTTACATCTTAGGCATTTGCCATTATTCAGTCTCAAAAAAGAAATAACAGGATAACAGTATACCTGCAGTGGTTTAAAGCATATTCTTAGATCCCTTTACATGTAGAAGATCCAGATTTGCCACATTTGAATAAAGCCAATGTAATTAGGAAATATTTATTTGTTCTTCTCTACTGTAGCATTTTTGCCCTGAGGCTCAGAGTCACACCCAGTCTACTCTGGACAGTAGATTTCAGCTTTCCTTGCTAAAAAATATTAAAGTCCTTTTAAGCATTAAAAATCTTTAGTGTTTTGTTGTCGGCCCTTTTCTACTTATTAAGAAAATACATTTCCTTATTATTTTCCTTTCTGGAGTGGCCTACTTACAAGTAATAAGTTCCCCAGAGCTACAGAAGTTCAAGTCGTGGGTGGATTATCAGTTTCAGCAATGTCACAGAAAGGAATTCCTATATTATGTAATGAATTTTACATAATAATTGCTTAAATCCCATTTGTCTGATGATTCTATTATCCATCTTTTGTAGAAGTTCAAAAACCCCCGCTTTTCTCACTCAAGTGTTAAGACTCTACAAATTTTATACTATTCTTCACTGAACACAAAGCACAGCTCCTATTATATGTTTTTATTTCAACTGTACTGGATTTTTACTGAATTTTTTTAAAGTCAACCTTTCTATACCATGATCACAATATCAGATTTTTCTAACATCTTTAATATTGTTTTCTTTGTTTTCCTGGAATTTTTTATCCTAATATAATTCCACCTCATGAGAACCACATGATAATGTGGATAAGCCCATGAGATATGCTGGGAACTCTGCCCAGCAGGCTGAAGGGATCAAGTTGTTCTGAGAATAGCTTACTAGCATAAAAGCTAGGTCCTTGTCCCAGGTATGCAAAAAGTCACAAAAAATTCCAGCTTACTTCAAACAGCACCTACAGGAAGATAATATCTGGGTATTAGGATAAAGATATAAGGCAGTAAACAGTACTCAAAACTGGGTAACTGTTATCATGGCAATTATGAAAAATAAGATACTTCTAAGAAAGATCTCAGTCAACAAAAGAAAGTACTAAGAATAGGACTGGTCCTAGCCAGAAAACAAGGCAGGTGCTACAATGAAGGTGGCATCAGTACAGGGACATCCGGGGTAGTTTAGTAACTCAATTGTATCCAACTCTTTGCCACCCCATAGATTTCCCAGGTGGCACTAGTGGTAAAGAACCCACTTGCCAACACAGGAGATATAAGACACACAGATTCCATCTCTGGGTTGGGAAGATTCCCTGGAAAATGAAATGGCAACCCACTCCAGTATTCTTGCCTGGAGAATTCCATGGACAGAGGACTCTACAGGCTACAGTCCATGGGGTCACAAAAAAGTCAGACACAACTGAAGTGACTTAGCACACAGACTTTCCTGCCAGGCGCCTCTATTCATGGGATTTCCCAGGCAAGATTACTTGAGTTGGTTGCCATTTCCTTCTCCAGGGGATCTTCCCAACCCAGGGATTGAACCCGCCTCTCCTGCATTGGCAGGCGGACTCTTTACCACTGAGCCACCAGGGAAACCCAGGACATATGTTAGGCACAGACTACATCAGGGTCACCCAGGTGTCACTAATGTCTATCCTGATCCCAGTCAAATGTATTAGGCTCACCATGTATACTCTGCTATGGCAGAATTGACTCAGGGCTTGTACATGTCTGGGCTTGGAATGAAGAACATTTGTGACTACAGCTTTACAGGGTTGTTTAAAAAGGGTTGAAAGTCGACCCAACAAATTCAGTTTTTGAAATCAGCTTTCTAAACACGCATTTTTTTTTTTCAGAATTTTTAAGCCCTTCTCCAAAATTCCTAATTCTTCAAATTCATGATTGCTGATCTGAAGATTATGGTCCAATTTTAAAATCCTAAAGCGAGTTCCGGTCAAGATGGCGGAAGAATAGGACGGGGACACCACTTTCTCCCTCACAGATTCATCAAAAGAACATCTCAAGGTTGAGCAAACTCCACAAAACAACTTCTGAATGCGGGCAGAGGACATCAGGCACCCAGAAAAACAGAGCACTGACTTCAAAAGCAGGTAGGGGAAAAAATATAAAAGCCGAAAAAAAAAAGAGACAAAGGAGGTGGGGAGGGAGCTCCGTCCCGGGAAGGGCAGCCCGTCCCGGGAAGGGAAGCTTAAGAAGAGAGGTTTCCAAACGCCAGGAAACACTCTCCCTGCCGAGTCTGTGGCGAGCCTTGTAAACACAGAGGGCAACATAACAGGAAGGAAAAATAAATGAACAATTAAAACCAACAGATTACAAGCCCAACAGTAACTCGCCCAGCGGAAAAGCAGCGCAAACGCCTGCGTCCGCCATTACCCAGTGGGGGCAGGGCAGGGAGGCGCGGCAGGCGCGGGCT
>SJYX01015037.1:38-43654 GCA_006410675.1 Oreotragus oreotragus | reverse complement strand
AGATACAGATGTGTAGAGCGGACTTATGGACTCTGAGGGAGAAGGAGAGGGAGAGGGAGAGGGAGGGATGATTTGGGAGAATAGCATTGAAATATGTATACTATCATGTAAGAAATGAATTGCCAGTCTATGTTCAATGCAGGATGCAGGATGCTTGGGGCTGGTGTATGGGGATGATCTGGAGGGAAGATGTGGGGTGGGAGGTGGGAGGGGGGTTCA
This sequence comes from Oreotragus oreotragus, assembly GCA_006410675.1. NCBI lineage: Eukaryota > Metazoa > Chordata > Mammalia > Artiodactyla > Bovidae > Oreotragus > Oreotragus oreotragus. The sequence continues at coordinate 43,435 of SJYX01015037.1, read as the reverse complement.
TGTTTGGGAGTTCGTGTAAAAAAATAAATAAATACAAAAAAAAAAATCCTAAAGCATTTCCCAGTTTGAGAAAATGAAGTTAAGAATGGAATCTGTTCTAGTTGGCACTTCTGCATTGTCTTCACTGCACTGTAAGGATGTACTGACAGGATTTTTGACTGGGGGCATGATTTTTGACAAATATTCATACAACTGTTACAATAAAAAGGCACATCAGCACAAAGTTTTGGGCCTAAAAGGTCTGAACAAGCTTCTCTAAAAATCCTGGCTCATTTTTCCCCCTTTATAGTTTTCAGAGTGATTATGAACTCTAACTACAAAGTTTCCTGTTCTCTCTTCTCTTGCCTTTCTAAACTGGATTTCTCTAAATTAATTTTCTAGTCATATTTTTATCAGTTCAGTTCAGTCGCTCAGTCGTGTCTGACTATTTGCAATCCAATGGACTGCAGCACACCAGGCCTTCCTGTCATCACCAACTCCAGGAGTTTACCCAAACTCATGTCCATTGAGTCGGTGATGCCATACAATTATCTCATCCTCTGTCATTCCCTTCTCGTTCTGCCTTCAATCTTTCCCAGCATCAGGGTCTTTTCCAATGAGTCAGTTCTTCACATCAGGTGGCCAANCAACTCCAGGAGTTTACCCAAACTCATGTCCATTGAGTCGGTGATGCCATACAATTATCTCATCCTCTGTCATTCCCTTCTCGTTCTGCCTTCAATCTTTCCCAGCATCAGGGTCTTTTCCAATGAGTCAGTTCTTCACATCAGGTGGCCAAAGTATTGGAGTTTTAGCTTCAGCATTGGTCCTTCCAATGAATATTCAGGACAGATTTACTTTAGGATAGACTGGTTGGATCTCCTGCATTCCAAGGGACTCTCAAGAGTCTTCGTCACCACCACAGTTCAAAAGCATCAAATCTTTGGTGCTCAACTCACTTTATAGTCCCACACTCACATCCATACATGGAAAAACCATAGTTTTGACTAGATGGATCTTTGTTGGCAAAGTAATATCTCTGCATTTTAATATGCTATCTAATATGCTTCTATGTTGATCAGAGCTTTATTCCAAGGAACAAGTGTCTTTTAATTTCATGTCTCAGTCAACATCTGCAGTGATCTTGGAGCCCAAAAAAATAAAGTCTCTCACTGTTTCCATTGTTTCTCCATCTATTTGTCATGCAGTGATCTCTGGTTCCTCTGCCTGTTCTAAATCCAGCTTGAACATCTGATATTTCATGGTTCAAAACTGTTGAAGCCTGGCTGGCTTGGAGACTTTTGAGCATTACATTGCTAGCATGTGAGATGAGTGCAACTGTGTGGTAGTTTGAACATTCTTTGGCACTGCCTTTCTTAGGGACTGGAATGAAAACTGACCTTTTCCAGTCCTGTGGCCATTGCTGAGTTCTCCAAATTTGCTGGCATATAATTGGACTATATGAGAATTTTGAACTTCCAGATGGTCAAGGTGGTTTTAGAAAAGGCAGAGGAACCAGAGATAAAATGGCCAACATCCACTAGATCATAGAAAAAGCAAGAGAGTTCCAGAAAAATATCTATTTCTGCTTTATTGACTATGCCAAAGCCTTTGACTGTGTGGATCACAATAAACTGTGGAAAATTCTGAAAGATTTGGGAATACCAGATCACCTGACCTGCCTCTTGAGAAACCTATATGCAAGTCAGGAAGCAACACTTAGAACTGGACATGGAACAACAGACTGGTTCCAAATAGAAAAAGGAGCACATCAAGGCTGTATATTGTCACCCTGCTTATTTAACTTCTATGCAGAGTACATCATGAGAAACGCTGGGCTGGAAGAAGCACAAGCTGGAATCAAGATTGCCAAGAGAAATGTCAATAAGCTCAGATATGCAGATGACACCACCCTTGTGGCACAAAGTGAAGAGGAACTAAAACAGCCTCTTGATGAAAGTGAAAGAGGAGAATGAAAAAGTTGGCTTAAAGCTCAACATTTAGCAAATGAAGACTGTGGTATCTGGTCCCATCATTTCATGGCAAATAGATGGTAAAACAGTGGAAACAGTGTCAGCCTTTATTTTTCTGGGCTGCAAAATCACTGCAGATGGTGACTGCACTAATGAAATTAAAAGACGCTTACTACTTGGAAGGAAAGTTATTACCAACCTAGATAGTATATTCAAAAGCAGAGATATTACTTTGCCAACAAAGGTCCATCTAGTCAAGGCTATGGTTTTTCCAGCGGTCATATATAGATGTGAAAGTTGGACTGTGAAGAAAGATGAGAGCTGAAAAATTGATGCTTTTGAACTGTGGTGTTGGAGAAGACTCTAGAGAATCCCTTGGACTGCAAGGAGATCCAACGAGTCCATTCTAAAGGAGAACAGTCCTGGGTGTTCTTTGGAAGAAATGATGCTAAAGCTGAAATTCCAGTACTTTAGCCACCTCATGTGAAGAGTTGACTCATTGGAAAAGACTCTGATGCTGGGAGGGATTGGGGACAGGAGGAGAAGGGGACAACAGAGGATGAGATGGCTGGATGGCATCACCGACTCGATGGACATGAGTTTGAGTGAACTCCGAGAGTCGGTGATGGACAGGGAGGCCTGGCATGCTGCAATTCATGGGGTCACAAAGAGTTGGACAGGACTGAGCGACTGAACTGAACTGAGTGCAGCACTTTCATGGCATCATCTTCCAGGATTTGAAATAGCTCAACTGGAATTCCATCACCTCCACTAGCTTTGTTCATAGTGATGCTTCCTAAGCACCACTTGACTTCACATTCCAGGATGTCTGGCTCTAGGTGAGTGATCACACCATCGTGGTTATCTGGGTCATGAAGATCTTTTTTTGTATAGTTCTTCTGTGTATTCTTGCCACCTCTTCTTAGTATCTTCTGCTTCTTTTAGGTCCATACCATTTCTGTCCTTGATTGTGCTCATCTTTGCATGAAATGTTCCTTTGGTATCTCTAATTTTCTTGAAGAGATCTCTAGTCTTTCACATCCCATTATTTTCCTCTATTTCTTTGCTTTGATCACTGAGGAAGGCTTTCTTATCTCTCCTCGCTATTCTTTGGAATGCTACATTCAAATAGGTGTATCTTTCCTTTTCTCCTTTGCCTTTCACGTCTCTTCTCAGCTATTTGTAAGGCTTCCTCAGACAACCATTTGGCCTTGTTGCATTTCTTTTTCTTGGGGATGGTCTTGATCACCATCTCCTGTACAATGTCACAAACCACCATCCATAGTTCTTCAGGCACTCTGTCTATCAGATATAATCCCTTAAATCTATTTGTCACTTCCACTGAATAGTCGTAAGGGATTTGATTTCAGTCATACCTGAAGGTCTGGTGGTTTTTCCCTACTTTCTTCAACTTAAGTCTGAATTTGGCAATAGGGAGTTCATGATCTGAGCCAGTCAGCTCCTGGTCTTGGTTTTGCTGACTCTATAGAGCTTCTCCATCTTTGGCTGCAAATAATATAATCGATCTGATTTCTGTATTGACCATCTCGTGATGTCCATGCATAGCATCTTTCTTGTGTTGCTGGAAGAGAGGTTGTTTGCTATGACCAGTGCGTTCTCTTGGCAAAACTCTGTTAGTCTTTGCCCTGCTTCGTTTTGTACTCCAAGACCGAATTTGCCTGTTATTCCAGGTATCTCTTGACTTCTCACTTTTGCATTCCAGGTCCCTATAATGAAATGGACATCTTTTTTGGGTGTTAGTTCTAGAAGGTCTTGTAGGTCTTCATAGAACTGTTCAAATTCAGCTTCTTCAGCATTACTGCTTGAGGTATAGACTTGGATTACTGTATATTGAATGGTTTGCCTTGGAAATAAACAGATATCATTCTGTCATTTTTGAGATTGCATCCAAGTACTGCATTTTGGACCCTTTTGTTGACTATGATGGCCACTCCATTTCTTCTAAGGGATTCTTGCCCACAGTAGTCGATATAATGGTCATCTGAGTTAAATTCACCCATTCCATTCCACTTTAATTTGCTCCTTCCTAAAATGTTGATGTTCCCTCTTGCCATCTCCTGTTTGACCACTTCCAATTTGCCTTGATTCATGGACCTAACATTCCAGGTTCCTATGCAATATTGCTCTTTACAGCATCAGACTTTACTTCCATCACCAGTCACATCCACAACTGGGTGTTGTTTTTGCTTTGGCTCTGTCTCTTCATTCTTTCTGGAGTTATTTATCCACCAATCTCCAGTAGCATATAGGGCACCTACTGACCTGGGGAGTTCATCTTTCAGTGTCCTACCTTTTTGCCTGTTCATGGGGCTCTCAAACCAGGAATACTGAAGTGAAGGGAAATGTTCGCCTTTCCCTTCTCCAGTGGACCACGTTTCATAGAACTCTCCACCATGACGCGTCGGTCTTGGGTAGCCCTACAATGCATGACTCATAGTTTCATTGAGTTAGACAAGGCTGTGGTTCATGTGATCAGTTTGATTAGTTTTCTGTGATTTTGATTTTCATTCTGTCTGCCCTCTGATGGATAAGGATAGCTGGCTTATGGAAGTTCCCTGATGGGAGAGACTGACTGAGGAGGAAACTGGGTCTTCTTCTGATGAGCAGGGCCATGATCAGTAAATCTTTAAAGTAAATCTTTAATCCAGTTTTCTATTGATGAGCTGGGTTGTGTTCCCTCCATGTTGTTTGACCTGAAGCCAAACTAAGGTGGAAGTAATGAAAATAATGGTGACCTCCTTCAAAAGGTCCTGTGCAGGTGTGCCTCACTAAGTGCCTCCAACCCTGCAGTAGTCCACCACTGACCCATGCCTCTGCTGGAAACTCCTGGACACAGGTGAGTCTATACTTTAGGAAAAAACATTTTGTTCAGCCAAGGAGGAAGTAGGCAACCTTCTATTTGTGGGACCTAGAATGGACTAGGCCAAGGTTGAATTCTTAGCTAAACTTGATTCTTAGAGATAAACACTCTTTCATTTTTAACTTTCTATTTCATTTAAGCAAAAGTGCTGGAGACTTCAGAAGCACTCAGCAGGCCTGAAGATTGTTGATGGATTTTAAGTTTTTGTTGAGTACTTTAAACCGCAATTAATTATACGTCAATGTTTAAAAATTGTTGTATGACACTATTTTTAAAATTGATTTGTATAAACAGATATCTAACTTGCATTATATTTTCTACGGTGTGTACATTCTTAATATCTCACTACAGTTTTCAAGGTTTCACCTATGACATTAATGTCAACTTACCTACAATGTTTACACTTGAAAAACTGTAAATAGACCATCTAATTTTATTGTGGTTATCCTCACCTTATTCATGAACAAGATTTCTTAAATGTTGCAAGGTTATTTTATTAACTAGTAAGAGAATCAGGATTAGAACCAGACAAAAATATCAGTCTTTTTCCTAAGCCACACTTGTTTTCTTTCCACATCATTTATAATATGGGAAGAATTGGGAAATAAATGTCCTTAAGCACTTATCACACCATATTGTAAATCTTTTTTTTTTTTTATCCATTGTCCCACTATCCTACGAGGTCTTTGAAAATGCAGTTTTTGTTCTTGGGTCTATCATACTTGACACCTACTGCTGCTGCTGCAGCTGCTAAGTTGCTTCAATCATGTCTGACTCTGTGCGACCCCATAGACGGCAGCCCACCAAGCTCCCCCGTCCCTGGGAGGCTCCAGGCAAGAACACTGGAGTGGGTTGTCATTTCCTTCTCCAATGCATGAAAGTGAAAAGTGAAAGTGAAGTTGCTCAGTCGTGTTTGACTCTATGCGACCCCATAGACGCCAGCCCACCAGGCTCCTCCATCCATGGGATTTTCCAGGCAAGAGTACTGGAGTGGGGTGCCATTGTCACCTGCTGCTGCTGCTGCTAAGTCACTTCAGTCGTGTCCGACTCTGTGTGACCCCATAGACGGCAGCCCACCAGGCTCCCCCATCCCTGGATTCTCCAGGCAAGAATACTGGAGTGGGTTGCCATTTCCTTCTCCAACGCATGAAAGAGAAAAGTGAAAGTGAAGTCGCTCAGTCTGTCCAACTGTTAGCGACCCCATGGACTGCAACCCACCAGGCTCCTCCGTCCATTGGATTTTCCAGGCAAGAGTACTGGAGTGGGGTGCCATTGTCACCTACTCATTACTAAACTAACAAGTTAAAAATTGAAAATACCATAAGGGTAAAATTGTTCCAAAACTATAAAATATCAAAGCTCTTGCTCTGGCTAGCACCATGTCATAAACTATAAAACATTATTTATGTATTTTTAAACTTGAAACTAATTAATAAAACTCCTGAATTGGCATGAAATCAAGTTATTTCTCATATTTTCATTGCTTACATTATGTATATATATATATACATAAAAACAGGAAAAAGTATTTACTGGAGAATATATTTAAACAGAAAAGAGCTATAAATCTTTGAAGTATCTTAAGAAATTTTCATTTTTCACACTTTTCCTCTCATTTATTTTCATGAATACAGTATCTCAAGATTAGATAGAAAAGCACAGATAATCCAAAGATAGTCTCTCTACTTTCTCAATGTACACTGACAATGATGCCAAGGAATATGGAAGAAACAGAATCTTCCTGTTGATAAATCAACCCAGTTTCAAGTAATTTTTAAAGAGATTACTAGATAGAGGAATCAGTGCTCTCCAGGTCAAATTTCTTTAACTGGAATTGAATTAGACCAGAACAGAATTTGAAATGCCATTAACAGATTTCTAGCACTTAGACTGTATTGGCATAATATTTATCTTTTTAAGGAGGAAGAAAATGTGACCTGGTAAAATTTATTTAAACAATTATTGAGAAAACTGTCCTTTGGGGTATCCTTGTAACTGAAAGTAGTAATGCTGATTGCAATGCCTCAACATGCCAGGCATGGCTGCCTTTATGGGGCTAGCTTCTGATGGGGAGCTCAGAAGGGTGTTTCAGGTCAGAGCTCCCTGCAGAAAAGGCTGAGACCACTTGTCATCACTGCACTGAAATCCTGGTCACTCTTTCTTGCTTCCCTCCTTTCACGAATGGTGTTATTTCCACGGCCCGTTCCCCAAAACTTCCTGATCTCTGAGTTTGTTATAGGAAGCAGTCCTACAATACCTACTAAGCCACATACTCCTCCCACTGGTAATACAGTTCTCTCAGCACTCTAGAAAGAAATGGTTTGCCTTGTTGGAAGCCCAATAAGACTCTGAAAAAATACTGCATTTTCCAGCAAGCTTGAGGCAGACAGTAAAGGTTACCTAAGCATTTTGGCAAAAACCAACAAAAATATTTCATTAGTATCGACACTGTTGTCAGCATGTCAGGGATTTGCTTTATAACATTTTGAAATTAAGCAACTATGGAAAAGTTTTGAGAGCGTCTTTGAAGAGACTAATAAATGCAGAGCAACAGCATATTCAGGAGATTATATGTAAACTTGCTGATGATACTGTTCATCAAGTTTAGGTACTACAGGAAGACAATTGCCCAAATACTTTAGAGATTCTTCTTATTAGTGAAAATACTCTTTAATTTTTTGTGACTTATAAATTTGCTCTTATTATGTGGAAAATATTCCATAACATTAAGTAAAATGCTACGTATCTGAGGCTTCATTTTCATAAGAGATTCATTACATACACATACAAATGGAAATAATTTGGCTATTTCTTTCCAACAAATTTAGGACCCTATCAGCTCAGCACCAAACAATTAATTGTAGCATCAGTCTTTCTCCAGATAGACTCCAAGAGGTAGGACTCACTGGGAATGTTCTGGAAGGAAAAGAGACAATGGACTGTTCATGGTGCCTGTATCTTTATGCAAGAAAATAGACGCCCCCCACCCCCCAAAAAAAATTGCTTTGGATCCAGCTACTGCCTTGTCACAGGTCCCATTTCTAGTTCTTCTTCCCTTGTTCTCAACATCCTGACTCTACCACAGTGGAATTTACCTATATTTATCATGTGCTGACTGACTGTAGAAGTTAAGCTCTTACCCTCCCACACAGACTTAGAGATAGATCATCATCTAACATTGATGATTGCTTTTCAGAGGGATGGCTCCTTGAGAAAGATACTCCTGGGTTCCAAAACTGGAAAGAGGCTGGGAGAAGATTTACACCTCAAAGGAACAATGGAATAATTTATAACTGCAAGCTTTCTAAAGTAAAAGTTCTAAGAAAATGGAGGTCAGGAGCTGATAGGAAGAAACCTAACTAAAGTTTAGTCAAGTTGAGGGGGAAATTAAGGCCATTTTGGTCAGTAAATAGAAAGAAGAATGTGGCAAAAAGGGCTGCAATTTGCAATGGCACATGAAGTAAATGTTGGTATAAAGCAAGGAAAATTTATGGAGACTTTATATTAAAATGATGAGGTTGCTCTTGTAACTCTCTTACCAACAACTGAGTAATTCTTTATAGTGATTTCTAAAAGATGGTTTGGATGAAACTGTTTGAAAAAAAGGCAGGTAGAGGTCAAAGTTGACCATTATAGGTTGTAATAGAGTTCAACCAGAGAAACAAAACAAGTAGGGGATATATATTGATGGATTTATTGTAAAAAACTGTTTTATGGAATTTGAGAGGCTGAGCAGGCAAGTCTAAAATCTATAGGGCATACTGTTATAAGGAGAGGCTAGAAACTGAGGCATGAGTTAAAGTTGCTATATACCAGCAGAATTTCTTCTTTCAAAAAGCCTCAGTACCGGCTTAAAGCCTCTAGGTTGATTACAGCAGACCACCTTGATTACCTAGGATAGTCTTCCCTACTCAATTGATCATGAATGTTAATCACATCTACAAGGTACCTTCACAACACCACCTAAATTAGTGTTTGAATGAGTAACAGGACTACAGCCTAGCCAAGTTGACATAATAAGCCCACCAGCAGATGGAGTGAATTGAGGCATTATCAGAGAGATGCAACAAAGGAATTAACATCCCCAGTCAAAAAAAAATGATTATACATAAGGGTCTATTAGTTTGTGTACTTAGAAAAGTTACAATATTTCAATCAGTTTCGAATTTTAGAGGATATATACTACACGGTTTTCATTGATTGCAGGGCTTTATTCTCTAGAAAAAAATGTACACATACAATACTGTAATATATAATATTATGCCTAAGCTATATTATGCCTAACATGTATTATAATTTTTATATGTAATTTTAAAAATGTTTATTTACACAAATCTTTAGGGTCACCTAAATGTTCAGTATTTTATAATGTTCTAATATATACCTTAACTACAGAAAACTACAGTATATTTACATAAAAACCTGGTTATAAAAATTAAGAATGAGTAGTTACTAAAGCATCATAGGAAAATTATATCTAACTTTCATTGTAGAAGAGCATTCAAAACTACTGAGCATTTTACAAGTGAATTAAATATAGATGTTTTATATTTATTCTTTCATAACAATAAATTATCATTTCTTAATCATATTAGAAATTTTTCATAAAACTGACTGAAATATGTCTATCCTCATAATTTTACATGTGTTTTGCATGTTTGGCTTTTCCAGTATGCATTTAAGATTTTGAGACATAAAAGTATAGTTGAATTGAGATTCTTTTACTTTTATATATGTCTTTAAATATAAGAACTAAAAATTATTAGAATAAAGATAATGAGAAGAAAAATAATGTCTGTATGCAAGAATTCCTCTTCCTTCTCTCAGTCCATATTGCTCCAATGTCCTCCCCAAGGCTCATAAACTTCTGTTCACCACTGACACCAGTGACTAGCTATTAGCAAATAAAACACTGAGATGTTATTTAATTAAATGCCCTTAGCATTCAAGAAGTGTTATCCTGCATCTCTCAGCCTTTACTGTCCACTTCAGTGTTCTTATCCTATTCATTCAAAATTGAATATTTTATGTTAGGTTTTAGTTAATCCAATTTTTTACTATTCTTGCCTAGATGTGAAAATTGCCATTTGTTATGAGATAAGGTCCATTCTAAAGGAGATCAGTCCTGAGTGTTCTTTGGAAGGACTGATGCTAAAGCTGACTCCAATACTTTGGCCACCTCATGCAAAGAGTTGACTCATTGGAAAAGACTCTGATGCTGGGAGGGATTGGGGGCAGGAGGAGAAGGGGACGACAGAGGATGAGATGGCTGCATGGCATCATCAACTTGATGCATGTAGGTTTGAGTGAACTCCAGGAGTTGGTGATGGACAGGGAGGCCTGACGTGCTGCGATTCATGGAGTTGCAAACAGTCGGATACGACTGAGCGACTGAACTGAACTGAACTGAAGGTGAAAGTGGTTACATTTCTTATAAACAGAATTGGCACTTCTGTTAAGTGTTGCTTCCAGCAAGCTCCTTGCTTTTCATTTCCAGTGTATATTCTTTAGTCCAAAGCATTGCTAACCCCTAAGATGTGCATGGGGCAGCAGGAGTGAAAAACAACATACACAAATTCCACTCATAAGAGGCTCCTGTGACTGGAGATAGAATGAGAAAAAGAGTAGAGTCGCATAAGATACAAGCAGTAAAGAAGAGGACAGAGGATGACACAGATAGCTGAGGTTGCATTCATTCTGATGTGCTGATTCATTGGAAGATTGCCAGTGAAACCTAGGAAATTTATCTGAATCACTTTAAACCTCTCAGGGGAAATGTGCTATAAAAATTCAAGACATGTTACCATTATTAAAGCTATTATTGCTATCATTTCTCATTATGAACACAAAGTCAGAAAAGGAAAAAGGGGTGATAAAGAAATAAGACAGACAATGGAGAGGAAGGCTGGCAATTATCATTCAGATAAGTAATGAATTTGGTAATATCTAATCTATATAGTCACAATGGATCTGTTACAATCTTTCTTAGATTGTGAGAAGTAACAAATTTTTATCTAAATGTAGGTATTTAAAATAAATAACTACCTCAAAGTCTTAAATATTAAGTTTAGCTCTCATAAGATCTGTGTGACAACATTCTATTGATTAGTTTGGGCTGCTGTAACAAAATACCATAGAATGGGTGCTTTAAGTACGTCAAGGCTGTATATTGTCACCATGCTTATTTAACTTCTATGCAGAGTACATCATGAGAAACGCTCTGAAACTCCAGTACTTTGGCCACCTCATGTGAAGAGTTGACTCATTGGAAAAGACTCTGATACTGGGACGGATTGAGGGCAGGAAGAGAAGGGGATGACCGAGGATGAGATGGCTGGATGTCATCACTGACTTGATGGACTTGAGTCTGAGTGAACTCCGGGAGTTTGTGATGGGCATGCTGAGATTCATGGGGTCGCAAAGAGTCGGACACAACTGAGCGACTGAACTGAACTGAACTGAAGAGCGTAAATCTTGAAACTTCTCATGACAAGAAAAAAAATTACAAGTATGTGTGCTGATGGATGTGAACTAGACTTATTGTGATCATTTCAAGTTCATATACATTTAATCACTATGTTATATACCTGAAAACTAACGCAATATTGTATGTTAATTATACAGTGGAACGTGTTAGTTGCTCAGTCATGTCTAACTCTTTGTGACCCCATGTACTGTAGCCCATCAGGCTTTTCTGTCCATGGGGGCTTGGATTTTCCAGACAACAATACTGGAGTGGGCTGCAATTTCCTTCTCCAGGGGATCCTCTTGAACCAGGGGTTGAACCTTGGTCTCCTTATTGTGGGGATCATTTCACAGTTCATACGAATATTTAATCACTACATTGTACACTTGAAAATTAATATAATATTATATGTCGATTAGATCCCAATCTAAAAAGAGGAAGTCCTTTCATATGTGGCTACAAGGATAAAAATGGACAATGTTATGATAAGCAAAACAAGCCAGTCACAGAAAGACAAATGATGCATGATCTCACTTACATATAGAATCTTTTAAAAAAAAGTTTCAACTCACAGTGACAGACAGTAGAATAGAGTCTACCAGAGGCTGGGGATTGCAACAGGGACAAGTAGATAAAGTGAAGCTAACGGTGGAAGGATGCAAACTCTGAGTTACAAGATGAATAAATGTACAGCATAGTGACCATAGTTAATGTATTTTGTACTTAAAATATGTGTATATATACACATACACAAAATATAACTTCATGAGGTGATGCATATGTTTATCAACTTGATTGTGGTATCATTTCACAATGTATACATATATCGAAACATCATATTTTATCAGTTTTTATTTGTCAATCATACATCAATAAAGCTGGAAAAATAAACTAATTACATTTAAAATTAATCCATTAAATTCCTATTTGTTTAATGATAATTCAAAAAGACACACATACCCTAATGTTCACTGCAGCACTATTTACAATAGCCAGGACCTGGAAGCAACCTAGATGTCCATCAACCAATGAATAAATAAAGAAGTTGTGGTACATATACACAATGGAATATTACTCGGGCATAAAAAGGAACACATCTGAGTTAGTTGAAATGAAGTGGATAAACCTAGAGTCTGTTATATAGTGTGAAGTAAGTCAGAAAGAGAAAAATATCATATATTAACACATACATATGGAATCTAGAAAAACAGTACTGATGAATCTGTTACAGGGTAGGAATAAAGACTCAGACATAGAGGAAGGACTTGTGAACACAGCAGGGGAAGAAGAGAGTGCGACAAATTGAGATAGTAGCACTGACATATATATACTATCATATGTAAAATATATAACTAGTGGGAACCTGCTATATAGTACAAGGAGCTCTGTCTAGTGCTCTGTGATGACCTAAAGGGGTGGGATGAGGGGGTGGTGAGTGGGAGGAAAGCTCAAGAGGGAGGGGATATATGTATATACAAGACTGATTCACGTGGTTGTATAGCAGAAACTAACACAGCATTTTAAAACAATTATCTTCCAATTAAAACTTTTTAAATGTATTTAAGTTCTAAACACAAAACATTTCTCATAACATTCTCCTTTTCCATATCCCCCAACACTCTCTGTTGTTAATACTTTCTCATTTTAGACATTATGTCCTCTGGACACCTGTCCACATGTCCATGTCTGGGTTCAGTCGCCTTTCTCTCTGCTTGTACTTCTTTATATTTCTCTTTATCAACTATGTATTTGTGCATATTTCCATTCCATTAGACTGTAAATTATATGTCTTATTCACCATACTAGGCACTTAACAATTATTTGTTGAATTAATAAACAAAAATATTTCATATTTCAGAATGTCTCTTTGAAACTCTCAAAATACAGATTTTCTACTGTGTACTTAGTTTGCAACCTTCTTTCCCCTTTATTCTTTTAGGTAACTAAGCTAGATAATTTATTGCTTATTATTTCATTTAATTGTTTTACTTTTCTTGATATGTTCTATCAAAATACACTATCCTTTTTAAAACTAGAATTTGAATATTAGGAAGCCAGGTAAAATTGTGATAATATTGATAAATAACTTGATGATTTTCAGGTAGATGGAACAATCATCTGGATTGTGAGTAGCATTTCACCTCTTATTGTCTGTGCCTAAAATAGTCTACCTGAATCAGGTTTATAAGACAGAAAATCACTACCATAGAGTTATTTTGATGGTCAGTTCTAAATTAGATCAGCCATTTGGAAAAAGGGTTGTTTGGCAATTCCTTTGACAGAATTAATACTTTAATAAAGCAACTGAATGTTCTGGAAATAAGGTACATGAAAGTTAATCCTCATCTAACAGACTCAGAATGACTAAGTCACATAATAGAGTAGTGGCAAAGTCAGACTTATGATCTTAGATTCAATTTTCTTTCTACATCAATATCAAATCAATAGTTAACATTAGCTGTTATTTCAGTCTTTCTTGTCAACCATTATTGACAAATCCATTAACTACTTCTTTCACGTTTCTATTATAATATGTTTATACCAGTACAGATCCCCTGTGGAAGGAAACATATCCTACTTTGTCCCCTAGTCTCTAGCTGTATAGGCTCATAATAAATTCTTTGATAATAAGAGAATGAAAAAACTCTATCAATCAATCCACCCATCCTTCACCAAACCAGGTATAGACAAGCCTTCTTAATCACAGAGGAAACGTGAAAACAACTTATTCAGAAATCTGTTCTTCCTAAGAACAAATGAATCTTCCAGATAATCCTACTTCACTCTGCTCTTCAGCACCCAGCCCTCACAACTCCAGTGTGAACTCCTGTCCCCTCCACCACCACCACTCACCTAATGAGGGAGTTATTTTCATTTTTAGCCAGAACAAAATAACCTGAGAAGTTTTCTGGGTCATTATTTCCTGGGTGAAAATTCAGCTTAAAAAAAAATTCATAGTTAGATATTGTAGATAAGTTTTAAGTTAGAGCTATTTATACAATTTGTTTTATGTATATAGTTAAAAGTTCACATGTTATCTGAGCAATATTATGATAGAATGTTATATTAAATCCTGTTAAGCTGTTGGTCTTTTTGGAGTTTAACAAATTCACCACTCTTCCCAGGTTTATGTTATCTCCAAATTTGATGGGCATGTCACAAATGTCTGCATCAAAGTAACTGATGATAATGCTGAATAGAAAAAGAAAAATTAGTTTATGTTCCAAAAACTTTCAAGGATTGGTGCAGGTCACTAAAGGTAGTAGGCAGAATTTATCTATGTCACTGATCAAAGAAGATAGTGATTTTTCAAAAAATGAAAAAATTTCTGCTTTTTCTATAAATAATACATTTCTTAAATGAAGGTTAACTAAAAATTCTCAATCTACATGCTGTATTACAATTTTACACTATTAAATGTATTCAATATTATTTTTAATCACAGCTTCAATAAAATATATACCTGACACTTTCTTCAAAAAGAGTCCATAGAAATTCTGAAAACTGCCTGCAAGCCTGCGGTTGAGGATTTCCAGACCTGCAGAGTCTGAGTTCTCAAAATATCAGACTTCTCAGGGCAATACGGGGAAGGCAATGGCACCCCACCCCAGTACTCTTGCCTGGAAAATCCAATGGACGGAGTAGCCTGGTGGGCTGCAGTCCATGGGGTCGCTAACAGTCGGACAGACTGAGCGACTTCACTTTCACTTTTCTCTTTCATGCATTGGAGAAGGAAATGGCAACCCACTCCAGTGTTCTTGCCTGGAGAATCCCAGGGACTGGGGAGCCTGGAGGGCTGCCACCTATGGGGTCACACAGAGTCGAACACGACTGAAGTGACTTAGCAGCAGCAGCAGGGCAATATCCCCACTAAACCAGAGATTACCAGGGACAGGGCCCAGTACACACTATTTCAGAATGTTTTTTCTGCTGTTTCTTTTCCTGTAAACGAATATGTATTACATTCTTACTGTGTACTAAGTACTGTTATCACTTAGAATATATGTAAATTTTAAAAACATATGCCCTGTCTTCAAAGTTATCTCAATGTAGTTAGAAAGACAGAAAGGCATGTATACAAACAAATGAAATAAATAAAGTATTATACATACAAATATCCACATGGTATCAGAAATATACAAAGGGAAAAAGTATCAATTCTGCCAGAAAATATCAGAAAAGGATGTATAGAATCAGAAACACTTTAATCAAGTTCTAAATAATAATAGCAATAATAACACCAGCAAGGTAGGTGAAATGTATTATGCCTATCTCACTTAATCTTTTTAACATCTTATATGATAAGTACAATTATTATCCCAATTTTACAAATTAGAAACTGAAGAGCAGTACAGTTAATTAACATTAACCTATAGTTAGTAAACAATGGAGCTGAGACCTGAACCCAGGGTTTTCTAACTCCAGAGCTGACATTCTTAAGTATCACAGTGTCAGTGATATTTCAGATGACACACAAGTTGTAGGAGAAGGAAGCTTAGGGAAAGAGACCTAAAGATAGAGAAAGAAATTAAACACAATAATTTCCCTGGATACATAGTAATATCACTAACAGAAAACAGAGTATGAAAACAGAAACAATTTTTGTAGTGAAGAAAAGAAAGATGATGTGCCAGGTTTTGACCATATTGAATTTTAGTGTCTGTGAGACATCCAAGGGCAGTGTTTAGGATGCAGAGAATAAACAGGTTAGAGTTTAGGAGACACACTGAGCTCTGGCATGGGGTTTACTCTCTAAGTCCTAGATGTGTCTCACCCACACATACATGTGAAAGAAAAAAGCAGCTAAACCCACACTTTCAAGAAGAATACATAGCATGAGAAGAGGAATAACAATTGGGATCTCAGAAATTCCATTATTTAGACAAAACTAGAATAACAGTTATGAGTTATCACTATCTATATACTTTTTCTTCATAATATTATCATTGGTACAAATTCACAATTATTGACAACTTATCTGAGAAATGTCTTATACTCAATGAGACAAGCCCCCTGGGCTTAGGGGTTAGCTTTTGCTAACCACTGTATTTCAAGCACTTAGCATGATGTCAGCACATAATAGGTACTCAATAATAAATGAATAAGTGAGAAAAGGAAACATAAAACTCATCACAAATGAGGACAGGCATGATAGAGTGCTGTCAAGGGATTCCAAGTTTTCAAGAATAAAGCATACAGAATAGATATAAATATTTGAAAACCATTACAAATATAAATAAAAATCCTGATAATCCAGAAAATTTCCTTTAAATAGAAATATAAAATATATAAAATAAACATAATGAATAATACATAAAGGACATATTTATCCAAACCTCTAGTTTTTTATCAGCTAGACATGTCGCAGGGAGAGCAGGAGAGGGTTTCAGATGCAACTTCAAAAAGTTTAATAAAATTCTTTATCTCAGGGGACTTCAAAGATCCTATTTGATTCTCGACTTTGATATCTAGGTAAATATAGCTTCAAAGAACTCCCCACTCCCTAGTCAATTCCTAAAAGCAGATACTGTACAGTTCATGTTTTCAATTGCAATCCACGAAGGCTTGAATCCTTTTTTTGAAAATGTTTAATGGAGACAAATTAAATCATGGTGACTGAATACTCTAACACTCTCCAGAATAACCACTGATTCAAAACAAAACTATAATGAGAGACTATTTGAAAAATAACAAAAATGGGGCCATCATATCGAAACCTGTGATTGGTTTCCAGGTTGGATTTCAAACATAAATTCAAAGCTTTCAATGCTTTTTCAGCATTACTTATAATATTAAAAATTGAAACAATAATAACAATAAGACAATGGTTATTCAAAGAGGGCAGAGAAGAGGGCTACAAAGGAAGAGATGACTGAATAGCATCACCGATTCAATGAATATGAACTTATGCAAATCCCAAGAGATGATAAGGGACAGGGAGGCCTGGTGTATTGCAGTCCATGGGATCACAAAGAGTCAGACATGACTTGGCAACTGAATAACAACAACAATTCAAACATTAAAACATACTTTTAAATCTTTTTCAATGGCATAGAAAAATTCACACTATAATATGTATAAAATGTAGTATCCAAAACTAAGTATATTATCATATGTGGTTAAATGAGAGATGATAGGCAATAATAACTTCTTTGATAATTCTGAGAGAAATAGAAAGTAAAGGAATAGAGAAATAATGGCATAAATATATTTGAGAAAAGCAAATTTTATGACCAAACATACTTTCTATATGCAAAACCATTTTAAAAAATAGTTCAGATATGACTGATGTATGTTTCAAATGTGAAACCCTCAATATAATTTTCTAAATAAGCATATAAAAATTTTAGTACTCAAACTGTTATTATTTTCTTTTCAATATGCTAAAATTAATCTATTATGACTGTGACCAACCTCAAGAAAATCATACAGCTAATCTCTATGGGAGTTATAACAAAGACAAATGATTTGATTTCCATGGGTACAGATGTCACTGCATACTCTAAAGTTAAGTTTTAAGAACAAGAACTGAAAATGATATGCCATATTAGGTCAAAACTATTAACTAATTTAATAAGTATTTCTAAAAAAGAAAAAACTATGAGATGAAAGTAAAAGTTAATAGTAATAAGTGATAAAAAGATAAATTGGACTTTTCTAATGAAATAGAATACTGCAGTTCATATCACTTATGGCAATCATTTCACTTCAACCTGGTAGAAAGTCTTTGATAGCCAACAAATTTGCCATGGAAAATCAGTGCTATTTAACAAAGAATCCAGAATTCACAATAATGTTAGCTTTTAAAATTTATACCAAAAAATCATACATGAAACAGGTGATTACAGTGTATTGTGAAAGTTCATAATCTACAATCCTTTTAAGAGTATAATGTAGATTTTAGAAATTACAGTAGATAAATATTACTTCTGGAATATTTACATGAAACAACACAAAGAACCAGCCTGTAAAGAAAAGCCTCAAAACATGCATTTTTTTTAGTTCACTGGCATTATCTCTCCATTTCCAATCATTAAAGGAAATATCCTTAAAACAGCTAATAGGAAAAGACCATCACACCTTGAGAGTAAGCATATAAAATTCAATAATACTGGTTTCCTCTCCCTTCTGAAATAGTTGACAGAAAAAAGCCACATAAAGAATGCATGTCTAATGGTGAGTATAAGTTGCTCAGCAAAGAAAAATGCAGCAGATGCAATCAAACTTGCTAATCAGCTTTCTAACAAACTTGCTAACAAGATGGGAGATTATCCTGGACTATCTGAGTGGGATTACCTGTAGTCACAGAGGTCCTTATAAATGAAATAGGGAGGCATGACAATCAGTTAGAGAGACATCTGAAGATGCTACACTGCTGGCTTTAAAAATGGACTGGCAACCATGAGCCAAGGAATGCAGGCAGCACATAAGGCAAGGAAGCAGATTCACTCTGAAAACCTTCAGAAGGAATTCAGCCACACCGATTTGATTTTAACCCAGTGAGACCTGTCAGGCTTCTGACCTTCACAGAACTGTGAGATAATAAATTTGTATTGTTTAAGCCACTGTTCATAGTAATTTGTTACAACAGCAATAGGAAGCAATGCACTTCTCACATTAAAGGAGGATACTAATAAAAATCCTAAGGAAAATAATTCCAGAAGTTTGTCTTCTCCTCAAATAGAAACCATGAGAAATGAAGGGTATTTCTTGGCATTATGACTATTTAGGAAAATTAAACATATTTATAATTTTATGTGAGAACAGCAAGTAGTATACAACATATTTTAAAAAGGAAAATTACACTTTAATTATAGTTCATGTATTGTCACTGCAAATGCTTATTTAAATAAGATTAAAATTCACAGGAGATCAAACCAGTCTGTCCTAAAGAAAATAAACCCTGAATATTCATTGGAAGGACTGATGCTGAAGCTGAAGCTCCAATACTTTGGTCACCTCATGCAAAGAGCCAACTCATTGGAAAAGATACTGATGCTGGGAAAGATTGAGGGCAGGAGGATAAGGGGGCAAAAGAGGATGAGATGGTTGGATAGCATCACCGACTCAATGGACATGAGTTTGAGCAAACTCTGGGAGATAGTGGATAGGGAAGCCTACCATGCTGCAGTCCATGGGGTCACAAAGTGTTGGACACGACTTAGCGACTTAACAACAACAAAAAAATTTCACATAAAGTTACACTTACACAGAACAAATGAATTTCGAGTAAATTTTTCAGGTACTTTATATCTATTTGTTACTCTGAATGTTTTAAAGTTTTAATCATTCTGTATGAAAATGTTCCATTTTCACTTTCCCTCTACATTTTCATATCTTCTCCAATGGCTTCTCTTGTGTCTTTCCTCCTATATTAGCCCTCTGAGACTCTGTACCTAAATTTTCTGAGACTTTATTTACACAAAATAACTTCTCTCATATTTTTGGTCTTCCCTTTCCCCTTCATACTTCCAGCTCACATTTCCTTGATCCTTCAACTTTATGCCTCCCCTTTGTCATCAAATATGGTTCTGAGTTTCCACCAACCAACCAATCAACAAATAAAGTTTGGCTGATTTAAAGAGAAACAATTTACTAAAAATATATTATCAGAGATAATATCAAGTATTGTTGAAAGTGTAGAGCAACTCTCCTTGCAGGGTTGATAGAAATGCTGATTTGTAAAATTATTTTGGCAAATTGTTTATAAATGTATTTGTGGGCAACAAAGGAGAAAAAAATCTAAAAGCATGCTGAAAATCTATTCCTTAGAAGACACCTCTATAACTGGCCCTGCATAGAGACAATAGAACCCACAATGCCACCACTAAAAGCTAAGATTTCTGAACACTGTTCACAGAAAAAAGGTCACTGCTGCCTCTGTGGCCTGATGTAACTACCTCTTTTAATGCCAACTCACCAGTGGTCCTGGGTCCTGCCCCTTAATATAGAGATTATACCAAACACAGGAAAAGGTTTTCAGAAGCCAAGTAACCAAAAAACAATCAAATATCCCATATTTCTCCTTGCTGTTGTTCAGTTGTTGTGTCTGGCTCTTTGAGACCCCATGAACTGCAGCATGCCAGGCTTCCATGTCCTTCACTATCTAGCAGAGTTTGCTCAAATCCTTGTCCATTGATATACTGATGTCATCCAACTATTTCATGCTCTGTCGCCCCCTTCTCCTCCTGCCCTCAATCTTTCCCAGCATCAGGGTCTTTTCCGGTGAGCTGGCTCTTCTTATCAGGTAGCCAAAGTATTGGTGATGGTGGTGAAGTCACTCAGTCGTGTCCGACTCTTTGCGACCCCGTGGACTGTAACCTACTAGGCTTCTCCGTCCATGGGATTCTCCAGGCAAGAATACTGGAGTGGATTGCCATTTCCTTCTCCAGGGAGCCAAAGTATTAACTTTGACCAAAGCTTAAGCCTCAGCATCACTCCTTCCAATGAATATTCAAGGTTGATTTCCTTTAGGATTGACTGGTTTGACCTCCTTGCTGTCCAAGGACTCAGAGTCTTCTCCAGCACCACAATTCAAAGGCATCAATTCTTCAGTGTTCAGCCTTTTTTTTTTTTTTTTTTTTATGGTCCAACTCTCACATCTGTACATGACTACTGGAAAAACTCATAGCTTTGACCATATGGACCTTTTCTGGCAAAGTGCTATCTCTGCTTTTTAATATGCTGTCTAGGTTCATCATAGCTTTTGTTCCAAGGAGCAAGTGTCTTTTCATTTCATGACTGAATCATCGTCTGCAGTGATTTTGGAGCCCATAAAGTCTGTCACTGTTTCCATTGTTTCCCCGTCTATTTGCCATGAAGTGATGGGACTAGGTGCCATGATCATAGCTTTTTAAATGTTGAGTTTTAAGCCAGCTTTTTCACTTTCCTCTTTCACCTTCATCAAGAGGCTCTTTATTCCTCTTCACTTTCTGACATTAGGATGGCATCATCTGCATATGTGAAGTTGATATTTCTTCCGGCAAACTTGATTCCATCTTGTGAATTATCCAGCCCAGCATTTCACAGGATATACTCTGCATATAAGCTAAATAAGCAGGATGACAATATACAGCCTTGACGTACACCTGTCCCAATTATGAAACAGTCTGTTGTTCCACATCCAGTTCTAACTGTTGTGTCTTGACCTGCATACAGGTTTCTCAGTAGGCAGGTTAAGGTGGTCTGGTATTCCCATCTCCGACCAAATCTTAAACCTGCAACCATCTTTTTATGGCCATCTTTTACCTCAACAATTCTTACTTAATAATCTTATGCGTCTTCACAGAATCAATCCCCATCTGCATATCAGTGGCTCCCAAATTTGTGTCTCTGGCCTGGCCACTGTGGGACTTCAACCAAGTCTCAATGTGGGTTCTTTTTCAGATCAATATTTCTTTATGTTAAAGAGAATTCCTATGGGAATTTGCCATTTGACACAGGTAGCTAAACTCAGCACTCCATGACAACCTAGAGGGATGGGATGAGGTGGAAGATGGGAAGCAGGTTCAAGAGGGAGGGGACATATGTATACCTGTGACCGATATATGTTGATGTATAGCAAAACCAAAACAAAGATGCAAAGCAATTATCCTCCAATAGTTTTTTTTTTTTTTAAGAAAAGAATTCCTAGCTTGGCTATTCATACCTATATCTAGGGGACATGGATCTCCTTTCAAGTACAAACAGGAATTACCTACACTCTGGTCTCACCGGAGACCTCAGTCAAGACTAATGTGCTATTTTCCAAAGCTTGGTTGTGATAGATAATATTTAAGAAAGACATTCTAAGGGCAGACAAATATTTATTCTTCAAGATTCTTCAGACTTTATCCTTATGTTAAACTACCTACCCAGAACAATGACCCTCTGACCTCCTAAAAAATTGTTTTTATAAGCTGAATTAAGAAAAAGTCATAATCACTTGGGGAAATCTTTCATTGGTAAAAGAGATTATCAAGGTGATAACTATAAAATTTATTCCATATTTTTATACAAGATTTCTCATGATAAATTTTTCTCAGAATTTCCAGAAATAAAGGTTGTTTCTTATGATGAAATTTATACTTGTTACTACAACACAACAAAACTATGCAACTCTATTTATCCCATTTGCCCATTTTTGCTCTCAGTAATGTTAGTATTTGCCACCAGTTGTGTTGATGTTTGTGTTTCCTTCTCTACCTTTACTTTATTGTCAATATTTTTAACTTTTTATTAATTTAATAAAAAATATCTACTGTGTTTCTAGGATAAACCAAGCACTCTGTTAGGTGTTGAGCATACAGTAGGGAATAAATAACATAAAAATCCCTGTCATTGTGGAATTTACATTCTAGTAGGAATACATGTGAAAATAAATATGCAAGATAGTGCACTATAAGCACACCTCATTTTATCATGCTTAGTTACACTTTGAAGATAATGCATTTTTGACAGATTGAAGGTGTGTGGCAACTCTGCATCAAGCAAGCCTACTGGTACCATTTTTCCAACAGCACTTGTTCACTTCATGTCTCTGTATCACATTTTGGTAATTCTCACAATTTTTCAAACTCTCCACTAGCAAAAAAATTATGATTTATTTTCTCCCATTCTGAAGGCTGTCTTTTCACATTGCTTATAGTTTCCTTTGTTGTGCAGAAGCTTTTAAGTTTAATTAGGTCTCATTTGTTTATTTTTGCATTTATTTCCAATATTCTGGGAGGTGGGTCTTAGAGGATCCTGCTATGATTTATGTCAGAGAGTGTTTTACCTATGTTCTCCTCTAGGAGTTTTATAGTTTCTGGTCTTATGTTTAGATCTTTAATCCATTTTGAGTTTATTTTTGTGTATGGTGTTAGAAAGTAATAGCAAATGAATCAACTGACAAATAACTAATCTCAAAAATATACAAGCAACTTTTGCAGCTCAATTTCAGAAAAATAAATGACCCAATCAAAAAATGGGCCAAAGAACTAAACAGACATTTCTCCAAAGAAGACATACGGATGGTTAACAAACATGAAAAGATGCTCAACATTATCAGAGAAATGCAAATCAAAACCACAATGAGGTACCACTTCATGCCAGTCAGAATGGCTGCAATCCAAAAGTCTACAAGCAATAAATGCTGGAGAGGGTGTGGAGAAAAGGGAACCCTCTTACACTGTTGGTGGGAATGCAATATAGCCACTATGGAGAACAGTGTGGAGATTCCTTTAATAACTGGAAATAGAACTGCCTTATGACCCAGCAATCTCACTGCTGGGCATACACACTGAGGAAACCGGAATTGAAAGAGACACGTATACCCCAATGCTCATCATAGTACTGTTTATAATAGCCAGGACATGGAAGCAACCTAGATGTCCATCAGCAGATGAATGGATAAGAAAGCTGTGGTACATATACACAATGGAGTATTACTCAGCCATTAAAAAGAATACATTTGAATCAGTTCTAATGAGGTGGATGAAACTGGAGCCTATTATACAGAGTGAAGTAAGCCAGAAAGAAAAACACCAATACAGNTGGAGATTCCTTTAATAACTGGAAATAGAACTGCCTTATGACCCAGCAATCTCACTGCTGGGCATACACACTGAGGAAACCGGAATTGAAAGAGACACGTATACCCCAATGCTCATCATAGTACTGTTTATAATAGCCAGGACATGGAAGCAACCTAGATGTCCATCAGCAGATGAATGGATAAGAAAGCTGTGGTACATATACACAATGGAGTATTACTCAGCCATTAAAAATAATACATTTGAATCAGTTCTAATGAGGTGGATGAAACTGGAGCCTATTATACAGAGTGAAGTAAGCCAGAAAGAAAAACACCAATACAATATACTAACACATATATATGGAATTTAGAAAGATGGTAATGAAAACCCTGTATGTGAGACAGCAAAAGATACACAGATGTATAGAACAGTCTTTTGGACTCTATGGGAGAGGAAGAGGGTGGATGATGTGGGAGAATGGCATTGAAACATGTATAATATCATATATGAAATGAATTGCCAATCAGGTTCGATGCATGATACTGGATGCTTGGGGCTGGTGCACTGGGATGACCCAGAGGGATGGTACAGGGAAGGAGGAGGGAGAGGGGTTCAGGATAGGGAACACGTGTATACCTGAGGCAGATTCATGTTGATGTATGGCAAAACCAATACAATATTGTAAAGTAATTAGCCTCTAATTAAAATAAATAAATTTATATTTAAAAATATTATTTACTGAAAGCACAGATAATTGTTAGCATTTTTTAGCAAAAAAGTATTTTAATTAAAGTATGTACCTTGTAGTTTTAGATATAATATTATTGCATGCTTAATAGACTACAGTATAGTGTAAATACAACTTTTATACACACTAGGAAATCCAAAAATTCATGTAACCCACTTTACTGTAATATCTGCCCTATTGCAATGGTCTGGAACCAAATCTGCAATACTGGAGTTGTTGTTGTTGTTGTCATCATTTTAGTCACCAAGTCATGTCTGACTCTTTGTGACCCCATGGATTGTAGCCCACCAGGCTCCTCTATCCTTGGAATCGCCCAGGCAAGTATACTGGAGTGGGTTGCCATTTCCTTCTCCAGGGGATCTTCCCAACCCAGGGATTGAATCCACATCTCCTGGCATGGAATTCTTACCACTGAGCCACCTAGGAAGCCCACAGTATCTGAGGTATGCCTGTATATGATAAATGCCATGGGGAAAAATAAAGACAGAAAGGAAGGACTGAATATACAAGGACTTAAATTTTAAACATGGTAGTCAACTGAAAGGTAAAAATGGGAAAAGACCAATGAGGCAAGAAAGAAAGGAGCAAGGAAGTGAGGACTGGGGTAGAAAGAAATAAGAAGAAAGACCAACAACAATGAGGTATCACCCCCATACCAATCAGAATGATCATCATTAAAAAAAATCTGCAAACAATAAATGCTGGAGAGGATATGGATAAAAGGGAACCCTCTTACATTGTTGGTAGGAATGTAAATTGATACAGTCACTATGGAGAACAATATGGAGATTTCTTAAAAAACTAGAAATAGAACTACCATATGATCCACCAATTCCACTATGGGCATCTATGAGAAAACTACAATTCTAAAAGACATGTACCCCAATGTTCATTGTAGCATTATTTACAGTAGCCAGGACATGGAAGCAACCTAGATGTTCATTAAGGGATAAACGGACAAAGAAGTTGTGGTATATATAACAATGGAATATTACTCAACCATAAAAAGGAACGAATTGAGTCAGTTCTAGTGAGGTGGATGAACCTAGAGCCTTTTATACACTGTGAAGTAAGTCAGAAAGAAAAAAACAAATATTGTATATTAACACATATATATGGAATCTAGAAAACGGGTACTGATGAACCAATGTGTAGGGGAGTAATAGAGATGCAGACATAGAGAACAGACTTGTGGACACAGCAGGGGAAGGAGAGGGTGGAACGAATTGAAAGAGTAGCATTGAAACATATACATTCAGTTCAGTTCAGTTCAGTCACTCAGTCTTGTCTGACTCTTTGCGACCTCATGAATTGCAGCACCCCAGGCCTCCCTGTCCATCACCAACTCCCGGAATTCACTCAAACTAACATCCATCGAGTCAGTAATGCCATCCAGCCATCTCATCCTCTGTCGTCCCCTTTTTCTCCTTCCCCCTTTCACTCTCAGCATCAGAGTCTTTTCCAATGAGTCAACTCTTTGCATTAGGTGGCCAAAGTACTGGAGTTTCAGCTTTAGCATCATTCCTTCCAAAGAACACCCAGGACTGATCTCCTTTAGAATGGACTGGTTGGATCTCCTTGCAGTCCATGGGACTTTCAAGAGTCCTCCAACATCACAGTTCAAAGTAGTGTCTCTGCTTTTGAATATGCTGTCTAGGTTGGTCGTAACTTTCCTTCAAAGGAATAAGTGTCTTTTAATTTCATGGCTGCAGTCACCATCCGCAGTGCTTTTGGAGCCCCCCAAAATTTAGTCTGACACTGTTTCCCCATCTATTTCCCATGAAGTGATGGGACCAGATGCCATGATTTTAGTTTTCTGAATGTTGAGCTTTTAGCCAACTTTTTCACTCTCCTCTTTCACTTTCATCAAGAGGCTTTTTAGTTTCTCTTCACTTTCTTCCATAAGGGTGGCATATATTACCATATATAAAATAGATAGCCAGCAGAAATTAGCTGTATGACAGACAGAGCTCAACCTGGTGCTCTGTGACGACCCAGAGAGGCTGAATGGGGTAAGAGATAGGAGGAGGTTCAAGAGGGAGGGGACATATGTATACCTATGACTGATTCATGGCAGAAATTTACACAACATTGTAAAGCAATTATCCTCTAATTAAAAATACACATTTGGAGAAAAAAAAAAAGAAAGACCAAATCACATGAAGCCTTCTATTCTGAGATGGTAATTCAATGAGGGGTTATGAATAGAGAAGCAACACAATAAGACTTTGAGTTTTAAAAGAATAGGTCTGACTACTATGTGAAAATAAGCAGAAGGTGAAGGAGAGAGAAGAGTTAGAGGGCAGCTGCAAATCAGGAGAGGCTTGGATCACACAGAATGATATAATCAAGAGGAAAGTTGGATAAAATACAAAATAAGTAATGAAGATCTGTGACAAATTTAAGGATGGGTAAGTCTTAGAGGAAAGGGAAAATATCAGAAAACTAGAATGGCTTTAGGTTTCTTTACAACACTATATACTAGAAGAAAATAGAGGAATGTGTTCAAAATTCTAGAGGAGCTTTCTTCAAACTAAACCCAATCCAAAAGCAGAATAAAAGATATCTTTAATATGGTAGAACCACCACAAAGCCTCTCTTAGGGAACAACAGGAGAATGTGCTTCAGCAAAATAAAGAACAAGCCAAGAAAGCAGAAGACACAGAATTTAGGAAATGATGGCTCAAGCCAAGAGAGAAGGAAAGAACACCTAGAGCTTGAGAGCAGTGCATCACAGCAGTCCCAGAAAACAAGAAGTCCAAATCAAGCATAAAGAAGGAGCTCTCCAAGGTCACATTCACAGAAATTAACAGATGACAAATTATATGGTAAATTATATAATGGAGTATATGGAAAAACAAGGCTATATATGTAAAAAAGCAAGCAAATAAAAATTCAGTCAGTTCTGTTGCTCAGTTGTGTCTGACTCTTTCCGACCCCATGGACCACAGCATGCCAAGCTTCCCTGTCCATCACCAACTCCCAAAGCTTGTTCAAACTCATGTCCATTGAGTCAATGATGCCATCCAACTATCTCATCCTCTGTCGTCCCCTTCTCCTCATGCCTTCAAACTTTCCCAGCATCAGCGTTTTTTCCAATGAGTCAGTTCTTCTCATCAGGTGGCCAAAGTATTAGAATTTTAGCTTTAGCATCAGTCCTTCCAATGAATATTTAGGAATAGTTTCCTTTAGGACTGACTGATTAAATAAAAATTAAAAATAGGCAAATAAAATATTTGCCTACTTTTTTATACTTTAATACACTTTTATAGTATATAGAGGTATACTATAGTGTACTTCTTCACTTACAATGTATTGATATTGTCATAATGATATATACATAGATTATTTAACTAAGAATAGTAATAAAACTACATTAAGAGGATGGGGAAAGGACGATAGAAGTACAAGGGATTCAAACATACAAATCACAAAAAGTAGCCAATATATAAAAACCAAAACTAATCAGTAAATGCTACTAAGTCACTTCAGTCGTGTTTGACTTTGTGCGACCCCATAGACGGCAGCCCACCAGGCTCCGCCATCCCTGGGATTCTCCAGGCAAGAAGAGTGGAGCGGGCTGCCATTTCCTTCTCCAACGCATGAAAGTGAAAAGTGAAAGTGAAGTCGCTCAGTTGTGTCCGACCCTCAGCAACCCCATGGACTGCAGCCTTCCAGGCTCCTCCGTCCATGGGATTTTCCAGGCAAGAGTACTGGAGTGGGATGCCATTGCCTTCTCTGAATCAGTAAATATACAACAGTAAAAACATCACATAGAAATACATGGAAATCACAGAAGAAAGCTAAAACTGTTGACTATAGGGATTGCAATTGGATGGGCAATAAAGGAAGATACTATTTTTCATCATAATCACTTTTGGTATTATTTGATTTTTTAAAAGCCATTGTTGTTCAGTTGCTAACTCCTGTCTCACTCTTTGCAGTGACTGCAGCATGTCAGGCTTTCTTGTCCTTCACTATCTCCTGGAGTTTGCTCAAAGTCATGTACATTAAGCTGGTATCTTATCCACTGTCACCTACTTCTCCTCCCTCCATCAATCTTTCTCAGCATCAGGGTCTTTTCCAATGAATCACCTCTTCGCATCAGGTGGCCAAAATACTGGAGCTTCAGCTTTAGCATCAGTCCTTCCAATGAATATTCAGGACTGATTTCCTTTAGGATTGACTAGTTTGATCACCTTGCAGTCCAAGGAATTCTCAAAAGTCTTCTCCAACATTACAGTTCAAAAGCATCAAATCTTCAACACTCAGCTTTATGGTCCAACTCTAACATCCATACATAATTACTGGAAAAACCATAACTTTGACTATATGGACTATTGTCAGCAGAGTGATGTCTTTGCCTTTTAATATGCTGTTCAGCTTTGTTATAGTTTGTTTTCCAAGGAGCAGGCTTCTTTAATTTCATGACTACAGTCATGTCCACAGTGATTTTGGAGCCTAAGAAAATAAAATCTGTCACTGTAACCACTTTTGCCTATTTGCCATGAAGTGATGGGACAGGATGCCATGATCTTACTTTTTTGAATGCTGAGTCTTAGTAGAGCAGAATTTTGGACTCTGAGGGAGAGGGAGAGGGAGAGGGAGAGGGTGGGATGATTTGGGAGAATAGCATTGAAATATGTATACTATCATGTAAGAAATGAATCGTCAGTCTATGTTCAATGCAGGATGCAGGATGCTTGGGGCTGGTGTATGGGGATGATCCGGAAGGTTGATGTGGGGTGGGAGGTGGGAGGGGGGTTCATGTTTGGGAGTTCGTGTACACCCGTGGCAGATTCATGTCAATGTATGCCAAAACCAATAGAGTACTGTAAAGTAAACTAAAGTAAAATGGAAGCTCTAAAAATAAATAAATAAATAAATAAATAAGAAAAAAACAAAAACAAATCTTTTGTAAAAAAATAAAAATAAATCTACATTTTGGACTGCAAAAAAAAAAAAAAAGAGAGAAAGCTTTTTCATTCTCCTCTTTCACCTTCATCAAGAGACTCTTTAGTTCCTTTTCACTTTCTGCCACTGGAGTGGTATCACCTGTGTATTTGAGGTTGATTGATATTTCTCACAGCAAACTTGATTCCAGCTTGTGATTCATTCAGTCCAGCATTTTCCATGATATATTTTGCAAATAAGTTAAATAAACGGGATGACAATATACAGCCTTGACATATTCCTTTCCCAATTTGAAACCAGTCCATTGTTTCATGTGCATTTCTATTTGTTGCTTCTTGATTTCCATATAGGATTCTCAGGTAAGGTGGTCTGGTAGTCCTATTTTTTTAAGAATTTTCCGCAGTTTGTTGTGATTCACACCATTAAATGCTTTAATGTAGTCAATGAAGCAGAAGTAGATTTTTTCTGGAATACCCTTGCTTTCTCTATGATCCAACAGATACTGGCAATTTGATCTCTGGTTTCTCTGCCTTTTTGAAATCCAGCTTATACATCTGGGAGTTCTTGGTTAGTTAATGTACTGCTAAAGCCTAGCCTGAAGAATTTTGAGTATTATTTTGCTAACACGAGAAATGAGCACAACTGTGCAGCAGTTTCAGAGAAGGCAATGGCACCCCACTCCAGTACTCTTGTCTGGAAAATCCCATGGACAGAGGAGCCTGGTAAAAAAAAGAGAGAAAGCTTTTTCATTCTCCTCTTTCACCTTCATCAAGAGACTCTTTAGTTCCTTTTCACTTTCTGCCACTGGAGTGGTATCACCTGTGTATTTGAGGTTGATTGATATTTCTCACAGCAAACTTGATTCCAGCTTGTGATTCATTCAGTCCAGCATTTTCCATGATATATTTTGCAAATAAGTTAAATAAACGGGATGACAATATACAGCCTTGACATATTCCTTTCCCAATTTGAAACCAGTCCATTGTTTCATGTGCATTTCTATTTGTTGCTTCTTGATTTCCATATAGGATTCTCAGGTAAGGTGGTCTGGTAGTCCTATTTTTTTAAGAATTTTCCGCAGTTTGTTGTGATTCACACCATTAAATGCTTTAATGTAGTCAATGAAGCAGAAGTAGATTTTTTCTGGAATACCCTTGCTTTCTCTATGATCCAACAGATACTGGCAATTTGATCTCTGGTTTCTCTGCCTTTTTGAAATCCAGCTTATACATCTGGGAGTTCTTGGTTAGTTAATGTACTGCTAAAGCCTAGCCTGAAGAATTTTGAGTATTATTTTGCTAACACGAGAAATGAGCACAACTGTGCAGCAGTTTCAGAGAAGGCAATGGCACCCCACTCCAGTACTCTTGTCTGGAAAATCCCATGGACAGAGGAGCCTGGTAGGCCGCAGTCTATGGGGTTGCTAAGAGTCGGACACAGCTGAGGAACTTCACTTTCATTTTTCTCTTTCATGCATTGGAGAAGGAAATGGCAACCCACTCCAGTGTTCTTTCCTGGAGAATCCCAGGGACAGGGGAGCCTGGTGGGCTGCCATCTATGGGGTCGCACAGAGTCAGACACAACTGAAGTGACTTAGCAGCAGCAGCAGCAGCAGCAGTGCAGCAGTTTAAATATTCTTTGGCATTGCCCCTTTTGGGTTGAAATTGGAAAACTGACCTTTTCCAGTCTTGTGGCCACTGCTGAGTTTTCCAAATTTGCTGACATATTAAGGACAGCAATTTAACAGCATCATCTTTTAGGATTTTTAAATAGCTCAGCTGGAATTCTATCACCTCCACTAGCTTTGCTCTTAGTAATGCTTCCTAAGGTCCACTTCACTTCACACTCCAGGATGTGCAGTTCTAGGTGAGGGATCACGCCATCATGGTTATCCAGGTCATTGAGACCTTTTTGTATAGTTCTTCTGTATATGCTCGTCACCTCTTCTGTTTCTGTTAAGTCCATACCATTTCTTTCCTTGATTGTGCCCATTTTTGCATGAAATGTTCCCTTGGTATCTCTAATTTTGTTGAAGAGATCTGTAGTCTTTCCCATTCTATTGTTTTCCTCTATTTCTTTACATTATTCACTTAGGAATGCTTTCTTATCATTCTTTGATATTCTCTGGAACTCTGCCAGGGTCCAGCCCCGGTGGATCCAGGGTAATTTGAAGTGGGGACAGAGTCAGTGTCCTATGAATTAATTGCTTATTTAAAGATATAGAGGGAGATTAGAAAGAAATAGCGTAGCAGGAAAATTAGTGGAGAAAAAGAGGCTGAATAATTTGGTTTACTTGGGATACCAATAAAGCTTCGAGACAAGAAGCTTGCACCACCTACATAGGCCACCGGTGCCCACTTGAATATCGGAGGGTGCCCCACCTTGGGCTTCCTCTCGCGTGGAACTTAAATGCCAGGGCAAAATTAGCAGGCTTGGCGAGCACCCACACTCCAGATGGGAATTCAGCCAGAAAAATGGAGAACAAGAAAGAACAACACAGGGAAATCAGTCTTTCCAGAAACTGATCTGATTTCTTTATTTTTAGGTTTGCTTATATACCTTTTGTTACACATAGAGACAAATGGAAATTTTAAAGTCATACGGGGGTCAGCAGTCCTGACCTTTATCAAAATCAGGTGCTTCATATAAAAGTATACATAAAATATACTTTTTACATCATCTTCTTCTTCTTTTTACATCATCTTCTGGCCATGATGCCTGCTGACATTTTATGGGATCTTTTCTTTCTGATAACCAAAAAACTTATTTTCCAGGGGTGATTTTTCTTAAATGGTTAATACTTATTTCTCCTATATGCTAGTTATATATTCATTAACATGTATAAGGGCAGGGGATATAGCAGCAAACATTGGCCCAATAAATGAAAAAACCCTTCACCAATATAATTCCTAATCAACCCACTATACTAATAATTTCTAACTTCCTAAAAGAATAGGCCTTTAGTAAGTCTAAAACATCTCGTGCCTCTCACGGGTGGGAGGCTATAAACAATCACATGTGGCCGGACCAACCTGTATAGGCAGGCTAAGTAACCTTCAGAGGAGTTCGTAAGTCAAAACACTCTTGTCATGCCCAGGAATTTTTATTAACTGGAGCTGTAGGTTAACTCCTTTTCCCAGAGAGGTGATGGGGGAAAGCCCCTCATAAAGTCAGAAGTGTAGGTGAGAGCGTAAAACAGTAAAGTAGGATTCTAGTTTTGAGGGTGGATGCTTGGGAACAGGGGGTTTCCTGAGGCTCGATCCCACCTTTGCGTATGCTGAAGCCTCCTTCCTCATGACCTTTGCCATGGGTAGAGTTCCTCACACTGGCTCCCAGCAGAACTCTGCATTCAATTGGGTATATCTTACCCTTTCTTCTTTACCTTTACCTTCTCTTCCTTTCTCAGCTATTTGTAAGGGCTCCTCAGATAATCATTTTGCCTTGTTACGTTTCTTTTTCTTTGCGATGGTTTTGGTCATCACCTCCTGTACAATATTACAAACCTCCATCCATAGTTTTTCAGGCACTCTATCTACCAGATCTAATCCCTTTAATGTATTCATCACCTCCACTCTATGTTCATAAAGATTTGATTTAGGTATACTGAATGGCCTAGTGGTTTTCTCATCTTTCTTCAACTGAAGCCTGAATTTGTCAATAAGGAGCTCATGATAGAACCAGAGTCAGCTCTAAGTCTTATTTTTGTTGTCTGTGTAGAGCTTCTCCATCTTTGGCTACGAAGAATATAATCAATCTGATTTTGGTATTGACCACCTGGTGATGTCCATGTATAGTCATCTCTTGTGTTGTCAGAAAAGTGTGTTTGCTATGACCAGGGTTCTGACAAAACTCTGTTAGCTTTTGCCCTGCTTCATTTTGTATTCCAAGGCCAGACTTGCCTGTTGTTTCAGGTATCTCTTTTCTCATCCCAATCCTCTATGATGAAAAGGACATCTTCTCTTTGGTGTTGGTTTTAGAAGGTCTTATAGATCTTCACAGAATCATTCAACTTCAGTTTCTTTGGCATTAGTGGTTGAGACATAGACTTGGATTACTGTAATGTTGAATGGTTTGCCTTGGAAACAAACCAAGATCATTGGGTCATTTTTGAGATTGCATTCAAGTGCTGCATTTTGGACTTTTTAATTGACTATGAGGCTACTCCCCTTCTTCAAAGAGATTCTTGCCCACAGTAGTAGATAGAAATGTTCATCTGAATTAAATTCCCCCACTCCCACCCATTTTAGTTCATTGATTCTTAAAATGTCGATGTTCACTCTTGCTGTCTCCTGCTTGAACATGTCCAATATACCTTGATTCGTGGACCTAACATTCGAGGTTCCTATGCAATATTGTTCTTATAGCATCAGACTTCACTTTCACCACCAGACACATGCACAACTGAGCATCATTTCCACTTTGGCTCAGCCTCTTCATTCTTTTTGGAGCTATTTCTTCACAATTCCCCAGTAGCATATGGCACACCTATGGACCTGAGGAGGTCATCTTCCAGTGTCATATCTTTTTGCCTTTTCATACTATTCATGGGGTTCTCAAGGCAAGAATACTGAGTGGTTTGCCATTCTTTTCTCCAGTGGGGCACATTTTTTCAGAACTCTCCACCATGAGAGTTCTATCCAATCGTGCATAGCCCGACATGTCATGGCTCATAGCTTCACTGAGTTATGCAAGTCCCTTCACCATGACAAGGCTGTGATCCATGTGATAATTTTGGCTAGCTTTCTGTGATTGTGGTTTTCGGTCTGAAGACTGTGAAATTGCAGTTTTTAAGTCGTGTGCATGCATTAAAATTTTAAAAAGCTTTTATAAATTATATGTTATGAAGTTAAACCTCTCATATTTATTAAACTAGAGTCCTATTTAGCATAAGAAATACAGTTCTAATAATAAAGTATTTACATTAATGCATACATAAAAATTCACACACACACACTTCTAGGTGTGCTACTTACATATGTTAATAAGGCTACTAGCATAATTGGGGCTTCCCAGGGGTGCTAGTGGTAAAGGATCCACCTGCACTGGTTCAGTCTCTGGGTTGGGAAAAACTTCTGGAGGAATAAATGGCACCACACTCCAATATTCTTGCCAGGAGAATCCCACAGACAGAAGAGTCTGGTGAGCTACAGACCATGGAGTCGCAAATAGTCGAACATAACTGAGCATCTGAGCACATCACATAATTGTTGCATCTTAGGAGACAGGAGCACCATTTCCACCATATACACAGTGTAAACTGAACGAATGGATTTGATTCAGATTGTCCCCAGGTAAGCAACCCTTCATAAGAAAATAGTTTTCCTACACTAAAAACCTGTAAGTTAATTTTCATCTCCATATGAATCTCTTATTACCTTAGTATGAAATACTGAAAATGGGAGATTATTATAGGAAGGCTACATGGCTTTCTCCTATCCAGTAGTGATTAGAGTTTTCAGAATAATTTTCAAAATAAAGATATTACACTTTGGTCAGCAAACTCAGTCATCTATTGAATGCAAATGCAACTAAAAGCTTTGTATTCTCCATTTATTCTGTGAAGGCAAACATTCCGCAAGCCTCTGAAACAGATTTTAATGTCACCAAAAGCAAACTTGGAAAATTAATTCCTTCCAAATAGACCTGTGGATTTTCACATTATAGTTTTCTAAATGTTAGAATAGCATGCCTTAAAGTTATAGGCAACCTAAAAACAACAACAACAATCAACTGACTTAATAAGAAAATGTATTGGTTCACATACCGAAAGACCAAAGAGTAACAAGGGTCACAGAAAATACAAATTAATCGATTCTGTTATCTTACAGTGTTTTCATGTCCACCCATCTCCCTGTCTCAGCTTCATCCTCAGGGTGGTAGCAAGACTGTGGCATCAGTTACAAGGCTCACATCTCCAAATGGACAGACAAAGAGATTTCCATAACCATACCAGAAGCACTCACACTTACTACTTTCTTGGTGAATGGATACTAGACATATCATCAGAAAGAGAATAGTCTGTTTGGTTTTATGAATCTTTTACAATGCCCCTCATTCTTATTATGGCTGAGAAAAGTCTCTCCTCAACTTTATCATTAACCAAATATTCAAAATTATATAATACCCAACTTCAGAGGGCCTAGGCTTCCTGACTTGTAAAATGAGGGCACATTTTAATGTTAACAACATTCTGTCAAGCTCTAACAAAACAAAAAATTAAGTGAAATAAAATTTAATGCCCCTTTATTAATTATACCTAATGTATATTTTAAAAATTTAATGTAAAGAAATATAATCTTTTAAGGAAGCCAGGTGTCATCATACTTGCCCTTTACCATTGTCTATGCCCTTTTTAGGGCTTTTAAAATTTTACTTCCACTAACATGACTCTTTCAAGATTCTTCAGAATTATGTTTTGGATTTTTCATAATATAAAGGAAAAATAATGGACTTTGAGGTCAGAAAGAAAATCTTTTAATCCTGTCCTTTTTGTTTAACAAGGTGCTAATTAATTAATCTTTATGAACCTCAATTTCTTCATATGTAAAAGTGAGGGTAATGCTTTCAAGAATTTTTGTGAGGAAAAAAAACTTCATGATACAGGCAAGCACCTAGCATTTACAGGTACTCAGCAGACATGCCAAAAATATATCATGTTAGAATAGATTACTGGCACAACCTGTGAAATGAGGTTATGACATGGAACTTTTTGTAAAGGCCACGAAGAGTAAAAAGCCAAAGTTATACATTTCACCTCTGTCTGTTTTCATCTACACATTTCATTTAGTCAACAATCATTTGCTGAGTGACTAGCATTTCACGGAAGACTAGATGCTAGGAATTCAAAGATATCTATTTACTGACCTCAGAGGTAGAAAATATAGTTGTAGGAATAAATGCATGAGAATGAAATTATTTTAAAATGCAGTAAGAAACTCTTACTCTAGAGACTTCGTTACACTGACCAGATACATTGATCTTTTGTGATCAACTTTCTAATTCAAAAATGACTAAATTTATGTGTAGGTTATAAAGACTTGGCTCCTGAAGCTCAGAATCACTTAGGAGGACCACATAAAGGATAAGCAGTTGGGAATCTGGTTCCTCACGCCTCACCTCATCCCAATGTAAGCAAAGCAATTCTGATTTTATCATTTTTACACAATGAGGTTCAATATAATAACATATTGACAGGTTCAACATAATATACTGTTGTCCGGGAAAAACAAATAAAGTTTAAAAGTCACTGATAAGAATAATCATCAGTAAAGCAAAATACTCAGGTTAAAATATCATATAACTAATGCACATATAATCTTTAAATTTTATTACAGGTATTGTGGGAAGACCATTCTGCACAAATGGCATTTGATCTAAAATCTGAGAAATGAAAAGAAATAACTATTCAAAGAATTCAGGAAATAGCATTCCAGGCCAATATTATTCCAGGAATAATCATGCAGAGGCTCTGAGTCAGTAAACAGTTTCAAAGAAGAAACAAGACAGCAAGTGTGGCTGAATGATTATAGATGAAGGGGAAAGTGGAACAAGATGACACAGAATCAATTGGTGGGTTTGAGATAGGCACAGCCCTGCAGGTCACAGTACAGTTTGTATTTTATTCTACAAGCAATGAGAAGTCACCAAAGGAAATCAGAGGAAACTTTATGAAAAATTACAGTGGCTTCTATGTGATAATGGATTGTAAGGGAGCAAGGGGAGGAAAAAGAAACCAATCTAGAGATAGCAAGTAAAGGGGAAAGCATGGTATCTGGGATTATGGTGATAGCAATGGAGTTAGAGAGACATGGATATATTTTGAAGACAGAATCTTCATGAATTTGCTGTATTTGATGTACTGAATATGATAGATAAGAAAAGAGAAGAATCAAAGATATAATCCCCCAATTTTGTGAGCAATGGATAGTAACACTGACTGAGACAGTGAACACTAGAGAGGAAAAGAAACAAGAAATCTGTTTTACACATTCTAAGTTTGAGATGCCTGTTTGACAACCCAGTAGATAAGTAGGTAGCTATATGTTTTAGTAATAATAAAACAACAATAATAATAGCTAAGAATTATTGAGTACTTCTATTACATAAGAAGCATCATTCTGAGTGTTTTGCATCTATCATTTACACTATAATTTACCCCTTAAAACAACATATGAAGTAAATATAATACCATCCTTATTTTATAAATAGGACTAAGGCACAGAAAGATTAAGTGAGTGGGTCATGCAATTGTATGGAGCTGGAAACAAGCCCAGATAGTCAGGCCACAGGGTCTATCATCTAACTTCTACCTTTCATTGTTCACAAGACTCTGGGGTCCAGGAAAGCAGTCTTACATAAACAAATATAAAATTTATGAGTTATTTAATAATTTATCAACTTTTACATTCAAGATGTATTAACTGAGCACTTGCTATGTGCCAAATTCTGCTCTAATGAATAAAACAGGTAAAAGTCTGGTCCTCAGGAAGTTCACAAAACACCAGAAAGTTATAAGCATTGTGAAGAAAGCTAAAAATGTGTAAGGACAGTAGAAGTGTCTAGAGTTGGAATATTATTTTACACAGCAAAGCCAACAGTCCTTCTCTGAGAGGGTGACATCTGAGCAAAAAGATAAAATAAAGGTGTAAGCTGTGCGTTTATCTGATAGATGAAAGCATCATAGTAACTACAAAGGCCCTGGGGCCGAAGAAGTACACTTACCATGTTCTACCTTCTAGTACTAGGATATAAAGAGGGCCTTTGAACTCGACCTATCCTGGCAGCATTCTTCCTTAAAGGTGAAATATGTACCTGGATATGAGAACAGGAAGTTATAGAAATGGGGTAGGGGGTACAGGGATGCGGGGAATAGCTAAGAGCAGAACCCTGGGTTCCCCTCTAGAGGTCCATATGCCCCAGTTTGCTTAACCATTTTTCTGCCTTGTTCTATTACGACTAAGTGTCTATGTTAAAAATATTATTAGAACCAGAAACATGCCATACTCTTTCCATTCTTTTCCCTTCCAACCTGCCCCAGGTTCAGTTCAGTTCCAGTTCAGTTCAGTTGCTCAGTCATGTCCGACTCTCAGTGACCCCATGGATGCAGCATGCCAGGCCTCCCTGTCCATCACCAACTCCCAAGTTTATTCTAACTCATGTCCATTGAGTCAGTGATGCCATCCAAGCATCTCATCCTCTGTTGTCCCCTTCTCCTCCTGCCTTTAACCTCTCCCAGCATCAGGGTCTTTTCAAATGAGTCAGTTCTTCTCATCAGGTGGCCAAAGTATTGGAGTTTCAGCTTCAGCATCAGTCCTTCCAATGACTATTCAGGACGGATTTCCTTTAGGACAGATTGGTTGGATAGCCTTGCTGTCCAAGGGACTCTCAAGAGTCTTTTCCAACACCACAGTTCAAAAGCATCAATTCTTCAGTGCTCAGCTGGAACAATAGACTCGTTCCAAATTGGGAAAGGAGTACAGCAAGGCTGTGTATTGTCATCCTGCTCATTTAACTTACATGCAGAGCACATCATGAGAAACGCTGGGCTGGATGAAGCACAAGCTGGAATCAAGATTGCCAGGAGAAACAGCAGTAACCTCAGATATGCAGATGACACCACCTGATAGCAGAAAGTGAAGAACTAAAGAGCCTCTTGATGAAAGTGAAAGAGGAGAGTGAAAAAGTTAGCTTAAAACTCAACATTCAGAAAACTAAGATCATGGCATCTGGTCCTATCACTTCATGGGAAATAGATGGGGAAACAGTGGGAAAAGTGACAGACTTTATTGGGGGGGGCCTCCAAAATCACTGCAGATGATGACTGAAATCATGCAGCCATGAAATTAAAAGACACTTGTTCCTTGGAAGAAATGTTATGACCAACCTAGACAGCTTATTAAAAAGCAGAGGCATTACTTTGCCAACCAAGTTCTGTCTAGTCAAAGCTATGGTTTTTCCAGTAGTCATGTATGGATGTGAGAGTTGGACTATAAAGAAAGCTGAGAGTTGAAGAATTGATGTCCCAGGTTAAACTCTCCCATATGAAGCAGCTCTGAAACCATGTTTTGTTCACTTCAATATCTGCTGACAAACTACTTGCACGTGAACTTCCTGTCTGTCTGGACATCTAAGATTATTGATGTTCAACTGTCTCTCACTGTACATTCTCACTGATCACTGGGTTAGACCCTCCAGTAAGGACTCTTTGCCCATTCACTAACAGAGGTTCTGGATACCATTTTGATCTCCTAAACTGGAATTTCTCCCAGTTTATGTATGCTTATATATTCCAAACACCTGCTCCATTCCAGTGGTTCAATCTAATTTCCGGTTTCTGTTCTTTCTATATAGCACTATCCTATTGCAGCAGATGGGCAATAACTGTCCCTACCTATATCTATTCTTAGAATTAATTTAACAAAATTATTTACCACTATTGAAAAGAGTAAAGCAAGTATGACTTCAAACTGTGTGCTCTTGGAGAGCAGTTATTATGTCTTAACTGCCTTTATTCCCCAGGACCTAGCCCACCTCTGGCATAGAGTAGATGCTCAGTAAATGCTTTTGGATGAACAGAATAAATGAATGGCACTTTCAGGCATTTTTTGAAGTAAGCTAAATGCTTTGGGGATGGTAGCACAATCTTGCCTAACTGACTTTATTTTTCAAGTGGTTAACATTAGACCAAGAATTTTTTGAAATTTTCATCAATCAAGCTGACTTAGTACTGCCCTTTCTAAAAGAAAGGTAAGAATGATCAACCTATAATTTAGAGGTTCAAGGATTGTCACTGACATCTTTGAGGGTATGTCAGGAGTCATGAGATGGAGGGAACTAAAAGTGGACCATGAGATAACAAAATTACCTTCTTTCTAAGGAAAATTGAGGTTTTTTTCTAGTGTGGTAATGCCTTTGTGACATTTTCCAAGCACTTGAATGATCATTTCTCTTGCCAAAGGTTTCCTCAAGAGGGGAAAAAAAAAGGTCCATAAAAGGGTCTGTTCACTTGGCAATAAATTGCCTTGCATTCCACATGGACGTTTGCATTTTAAAAGGTAGTGGTTTAAATGGCAATTATAAGGATTGATATGAGTTCCTAGCAGGCAGAAAGGTAGTCAGATCTGTTTAAATAATTTACAAATTTATATCACAAGTCATGGGGGAAAATAATTTTACTTGTAACTGGCAAAAATATGGCAAGAATGAATGTTCCTAGGAATTATTACAAGCTTAAAGCATCATATTGGCTGTATGATTATGATGTGCATGCATGCTAAGTCACTTCATTCATGTCTGACTCTTTGTGACCCTATGGACTGTAGCCTGCCAGGCTCCTCTGTCCATGAGATTCTCCAGACATGGCAAAGAGGGTTGCCATGCCCTCCTCCAGGGTATCTTCCCAACCCAGGATGAAACCTGCATCTCCTGAGCCTCCTACGTTGCAGGCGGGTTCTTAACTGCTGAGTCATCAAGAAGCATATGATTATGAAATCAGCTACTAATGTTTAAATGTAATTTTTAAATGAATTACTATGTTTTTTAACAAAAGACCTCAGTTTTACCTGGTTTCCTCTTTACTCCACTTACTCATCAAATCACTACCAAGAACCAGCAATGTAACAGGCACTCTGGTGAGCACTATAGCAGGACGATGCCTCTAACCTCAACAATTCTCATTCCAGTTAAGTAAAAGAAATTATGAGACACTCTAATTATTATCTCATATTTTATTAAATTAACAAAAACAATCAGCTATTTTGGAGATAGGGACCCAATCACTTGCTTATTCAAGAATTTGTGGTACAATACATGGATTATCTCTATATGTTATTTCTCCTCCTTTTTAGTCCTGCTGCTAAATATTTCATTTTTTGCTACTCAATAACATGTTCATGAGCAAATAGGTTGAGAAAATTAAAGAGGTTAACTAAATCATTCATCTGATAGATTATAAAGAAATATTTTCATGTTTAACTAATAAATATATAAGTATAAAATATTTTTGAATATCCTTAAGACTAAAAATATCTCAAAAGAAATTTAAATAAGAGATAAACCAATAATTCACAGAAGAAAAGATATTTAGCCTTATTATAGTGAAGAAGGAGAAGGCAATAGCAACCAACTCCAATACTCTTGCCTGGAAAATCCCATGGACAGAGAATCCTGGTAGGCTGCAGTCCATGGGGTCACTAAGAGTCGGGAACGACTGGGCGATTTCACTTTCACTTTTCACTTTCATGCACTGGAGACGGGGAAGGCAATGGCACCCCACCCCAGTACTCTTGCCTGGAAAATCCAATGGACGGAGGAGCCTGGTGGGCTGCAGTCCATGGGGTCGCTAACAGTCGGACAGACTGAGCGACTTCACTTTCACTTTTCTCNAAAGTTGGCTTAAAGCTCAACATTCAGAAAACGAAGATCATGGCATCCGGTCCCATCACTTCATGGCAAAGATGGGCAAACAGTGGAAACAGTGTCAGACTTTATTTTTCTGGGCTCCAAAATCACTGTAGATTTGCAGCCATGAAATTAAAAGACACTCCTTTGAAGGAAAGTTATAACCAACCTAGACAGCATATTAAAAACCAGAAACATTACTTTGCTAACAAAAGTCCATCTACTCAAAACTATGGGTTTTCCAATAATCATGTATGAATGTGAGAGTTGGACTATAAAGAAAGTTGAGCACCAAAGAATTGATGCTTTTGAACTGTGGTGTTGGAGA
Organism: Oreotragus oreotragus; assembly: GCA_006410675.1. Taxonomy (NCBI): domain Eukaryota; kingdom Metazoa; phylum Chordata; class Mammalia; order Artiodactyla; family Bovidae; genus Oreotragus; species Oreotragus oreotragus. The sequence goes on along the minus strand of SJYX01015037.1, from coordinate 1,253 downwards.
AGACTCTTGAGAGTCTCTTGGACAGCAAGGAAATCTAACCAATGCATCCTAAAGGAAATCAGTCCTGGGTGTTCATTGGAAGGACTGATACTGAAGCTGAAAATCCAATACTTTGGCCACCTGATGTGAAGAAATGACTCATTTGAAAACACCCTCATGCTGGGAAAGATTGAAGGTGGCAGCAGAAGGGGATGACAGAGGATGAGATGGTTGGATGGCATCACTGACTGAATGGACGTGAGTTTGCATAAACTCCAGGAGTTGGTGATGGACAGGTAGACCTGGTGTTCCACAGTCCATGGGGTCACAAACAATCAGACACAACTGAGTGACTGAACTGAACTGAACTGAGTGATTATTAGTGACTTTATCCAAAGCATTTAAATTAGTTTTCTTAGAAGAAATTCTTTTTTCACATGCCTAGTTCATCAGTTTACACAGTATTTAGTTTATATAATTACAATGTGAAACAAGTCGAGAATGAACACGTTTGGGAAACAGTGAAATGAACTCCTGGAAACCATGCAGTTGAACACATGGCAGCAGGAGGAGACAGGAGAATAAGGATGAGCCTTCTGGTCATGTGATTCAGCAGGTTGTCCATGGAGATCAGCGGGTTTCCAGAGAAGACGTGAATAAATCCAGTCACTTGATTACAGGAAGGTCTAAGTGAGAAACATGGTGTACACAGTGTTACAATTGATTGTGCTGGTCCCTACTGAAAAGCCCTTAGGCTGGCACAGTATCAGTGCCACCCATGAATCCAAGTGATGCTCCAGAGGTGGGTTACATGGGTTTTGATATGCTTTTGGTGATTCTCATGGGGGCAGGGGGTGGTGGTGTTAATTCTCAACCGGTGGCAATATATTTGCTTCTGAGGATGTTGTCTTGAGTAGGAATCATTTTTCTACTATTGTAACCAAAAGTTTTTTTTTTTTTTTTTTTAATAGAGCTTCCATTTTACTTTATTTTACTTTACAGTACTCTATTGGTTTTGGCATACATTGACGTGAATCTGCCATGGGTGTACACGAACTCCCAAACATGAACCCCCCTCCCACCTCCCACCCCACATCATCCTTCCAGATCATCCCCATACACCAGACCCAAGCATCCTGTATCCTGCATTGAACATAGACTGGCGATTCATTTCTTACATGATGGTATACATATTTCAATGCTATTCTCCCAAATCATCCCACCCCCTCCCTCTCC
>SJYX01015035.1:6111-23443 GCA_006410675.1 Oreotragus oreotragus | reverse complement strand
CTCAGTGTACATATATACAAATGCACACACATATGTGTGTATGTGTGTGTATAAAATATATATAAATTCATAAGGCCACAGTTTTAGTAGTTATTTTAAAAAATTCATTGTCTTCTAAGAGGGAGTTCATTAAGAGAAGACTCTGTTAAACAATTGTCACCAATGCAGGCTGCCATGGTTATCAATGCTCCATTCCACAGAGCATCCTTAGTGGTTTTCAAGGCCTTGATATCACTTCCTGCACAGCCTGCAGTCCGCGTGGGGATGTACTAATACACAACCCAGGTTCAAACAGTTGATTCTATATACACAGTGATATCACAAAAATTGTCAAGGTAAAGACAAACAATGTGCTTTTATTTATGTCTAAATCAGTGAAACGAAGTATTCAATGCAAGGTACAAACTGTTTTTAGCTTGAAAAGAACAAAATTGTCTTATATTTGAACATAAAATATATTTCTGAAATTGAAAAATAGGATTTAAATGAAATTCATTCTTAATTGTCAGTTATTTTGAGACTATGGAACAAAGAAAATAAACCTACGTTAGCTGGGGCTGCTTAAGCTGTATCTTTTGCAGATTTTTTAAAATTCCCTTACACTTTTACAGTCTTAAATAGATATAATAGACAAAATTTGGAGGAGACACAGTCTCCCTGCCATGTGACCCATCGGAGTTGACTTAGAGAAATGAAGATGGCACGTGAGTTTGGAGGCCTCTTTAGGAGAATTATAAATGCCTCATTTCTCCCACCAAAACATCTGAATTGCTCCCATTCTCCTCTAGAGGTGTCAGGATGGGGCTTTGTGATGTCAAGGCTCACCCAGGGCCACCACTGGCTGGGGAAGAGACATGCTGACCTCATAAAGTGTGAGGGTGTGTCGCCCTTGGGAGGGGTATATATGGGGTGCTCAGGGACTCTGGAGTAGACCACTGGGAGGCCTCAAAATGACTAAGGTGACTGGGAAGCAACAAAACTCCAGAATAGTTATGAAACACCTGCCTCCTCTTACTCGGGACAAAAAGATGAAGACCTCCTCTCAATTGAGGTTAAAAAAAAATGTTAAGGTGAACTGAACCCACCCAAACTCTTCTTGCCCATTGACCCCACCCCAGAAGACCCTCTCCCCTGTCCTTGCCTGCCACATAACCCTTCTCTGCCCACACCCCTTCTCCTGAACCTGTCGTTCCCGTCCACCTTCAAACTCTTCCCCAAACCAATGCCATTCTCTACTGCTCTCTTGTTTTCTCCAGGTGGCCAGGGTAACTGCTCTCTTGTTTTCTCCAGGTGGCCAGGGTAACTGTGAGGGTGAATAATCACCTTCAGGCATAGCTGACCAAGAAAACTTCTCAGAAACCACCCACCACAAGGAAACTTAAAAAAAAAAAAATCAGAGGCTCAAAGCTCTGTAGCCAGTGCTCCAAGGTGCATGAAGAGCTGAATCAGAACGGACCAGAGGAGTTCCCAGAGTGACTGGAGCCAGCACGGGAGATCCCACCCATGACAAAGGTCATGAGGAAAAGCCCTGACAGGGAAATGCAAGTCAGGACTCGAGAGACTCCCTGAACCTGCTCAAGCATCTACCTCAAAACCAGAAATTTCCTGTCCTGCTCTTTTTCACTAACTCCTCTGTTACCAATTGAGGGCTGTCCCATTTCTTTTCGTTCTGAATTCCTCAGTGTGTATGCCGAGCAGTGGATTTGCTGGGTCGTATGACAGCTCTATTTCCAGTTTTTTAAGGAATCTCCACCATGTTCTCAATAGTTGAGGGGCTAGTTTGCATTCTCATCAACAGTGTAAGAGAGTTCCCTTTTCTCCACACCCTCTCCAGCATTTATTGCTTGTAAACTTCTTGATAGCAGCCATTGTGACTGGTGTGAGATGGTACCTCATTGCGGTTTGGATTTGCATTTCTCTGATAGTAAGTGACGTTGAGCATCTTTTCATGTGTTTACTTGCCATCTGTATGTCTTTGCAGAAATGTCTGTTTAGATCTTTGCCCCATTTTTTGAGTGGGTCATTTATTTTTCTGGAATTGAGCTATAGGGGCTGCTTGTATATTTTTGATGTTAATTCTTTGTCAGTTGCTTCGTTTGCTATTATTTTCTCCCTTTCTGAAGCCTGATTTTTCACCTTGTTTATATTTTTCCTCGTTGTGTAAAAGCTTTTAAGTTTAATTGGGTCCCATTTGTTTGTTTTTGCTTTTATTTCTATGACTATGCGACTCGGGTCATAGAGCATCCTGCTGTAAATTTCATTTTCTATGCATTCATTATTGTTTTATTTTGAAGTAGGGTTGATTTCTAATACTGTGTTTGTTTCAGGTTTACAGGAGCTGGATTCAGAGTTACACAGACATTTATCAATTCTTTTTTGGGTTCATTTTCCCCAGAGAGAGGAGTACAGTGTCTCCAGTAGGCTGCCCTTTACTATTCAACACTGTTTTTCCTGATTATATGTTTGATATATGTTAACACCTGTTTTTTCCTTGCAAACTCTTCATTTATCCCACATCCCTAACTTTTGTTTTAATAATTATAAGTTGGTTTTCTAAGTTTGTGAGACTGTTTTTTTGTGTAATAGCCTATATTTGCATAAATTTCATGAAGATAACTTTCAGTGATACCTTCTGTAATTTGTCTTTCTCTATTGGCCTTCCTTCACTTCGTATGGTATTCACTCTATCCATCCATGCTGTTGTCACTGGCATTATTCCGTTGTGACTCAGGGCTGGGTAGCATTCCAGTGCAGAGGTTCACCACTCCGACTTCATTTTCCTGTCGATGAATAACTTTGTAGTATTTGTTGCAGGGAGGACTTCCCTGGTGGCCCAGCTAGTAGAGGATCCACCTGCCAGTGCAGGAGACATGGGTTCAATCCCTAGGTGAGGAAGATCCCCTGAAGAAGGCCATGGCAACCCACACAAGTATTCTTGCCTGGAGAATCTCATGGACAGTGGAGCCTGGCAGGCTACAGTCCATGGGGTTACAAAGTGTTAGACATGACTGAAGTGACTGATAATACATGCAAAACAAAAAAAGAAAGTAAGAGAAATGAATATTTTATTCTTTCCCTTTTTTGAGAATAAAGGGGATCAATAAAACAGTGAGCAGGTCTGAACATTCCTAGTTTTTTAACGTTAACTGCTCATAACTCCGAATGTCTGTGACTAAGTTTGCTTTTCTAAGCCCTAACTCTGCAGGAGCTACAAGTAACATTTTTTCCTTGGACTATATGCTAAATACATCACCTCTCTGGTGGTTACCCTTACAACAGCCTTCCCCTTGTACTTGCATATCAGAAAGAAGGCCACCGAGCCACCCCAACTGCCAGAGTCAGTTACTGGGTTATTGACTTCAGTCTAAGACTGTCTTTGAAAAAATGCACGAGGAAGAAATCTAGATCTTACACACTTTGTTCCTCATCACTGACACCTTGCTGTGAGCTCTTCCCTTATATAAGCCTCTAGACTCTTCATAGGCAGGGGATGCCAGGGTACTCAGTCCTTGAGGCACGACACTACTGTGTCCCCCTCTCTGCTGGCTTGAAAATAAAAGCCAACTTCGTATCTCCTTCAAACTCTGTCTCTGTATTTTTTATTTTCCTTCACTGGGTAGAGAAAGCCAAGATTTTGGCCAGCAACAATTCTAGTTTTTGGCCATTGCCAATCGAGCTGCCCTAAACCAAGGTGCACGGGGCAATGTGAATTCTTATTTTCTCTGGGTCTGAGCCCAGACATGGGATTGTCGGGCTATGTGGTTTCAGAGTGTTTAGGCAAAAAAGAACCTCCTTGCTCGTTTTGATAGTTCCCACACCCATTTGCATCCCCACTGGGAGTGTAGGAGAATCCCCTTTTGCCTCCATCCTCTGAAGCCCCTATTCTCTGTAGATTTTTAGACAGTGGCCACTCTGACCTGTGGGAGGGGATTTTTCATGGAGTTTTTATTTGTGTGGATTTAATACATAGTAGCGTGCTGCAGTCTGTGGGATTGCAAAGAGTAGGGCACAACTGGGCACCTGAATTGAATACATAGTGAGCTGGACGAACTGTGCTTTCTTATACTGTACAGAGTGACTACAGCTTACCTCTTGACATTGTTTTCTTGAAACGTGGCCCTATTTTGAATTCCTGTCTGATGATCTATGCTGGGACATGACTGGAAGGGAGGGGTCATTTACAGTCCCACAGGCCTTGTGAATATGAAGATCCAAGCAGCATTATGTTTAAAGTTGTTTTTCTGGAAGACAGTTCTAAGGAAACAACATTGCTTGCTGCCCCACTCTGGTCCTCAATCATTGAGGTTCAGCATGCCTGGGTGAAAATCACCTGGATCTCGTATGCTGTAAGCAGAGCTTCTCTGAATCAGACTAGGAAACATGAAGCCCCCAAGCGTCCAGTCTCACCCTGTCACCTGCTACCCTCATGACGTGAATCCAGGCTCTGCATCCAGGCTCCATGAGCATGAGCTTCCCCACTGGGGAGAATATACGTTCCTAGCCTGTACACCGATCTGCCTTCAGTCCTCATCTCTGGATCCCCTCACAACCTCTGTGTCTTGTCACTTACCTCTCATGGCCGAACCTTCCTCCTGGGGGTAATACTGCAGGGGATTGACTCACAGGCCCTCGTCAATGATCTGTCGGCCGCACAGGGGAGGACGGCATATGGATAACAAGCCCCGAGCCCTCCCATGGGCAGCCAAGAACCGCAACACCAATTGTCCAATCTGGGGAGGCCCAGATAGACCCCACCTCAGCAATCCTGTTACATCCTGGAGAGTTGTGGTCCAAGAACCAATTGAGGAAGTTCACGCTGCTGGTGTCCAGCCTGAGGTTGGGAACTCCCCATCCATCATCACAGAAGCATTGGACCAGAGAGGACGTATATGCCCTATATCCTGAAGGAGGACAGGGGAGACAGGAAAGATTCAGGTAGGAGGTGCATCCGACTCCTTCCACACACTCACACCACACTGGGAGCCAGGTCGCACCTGCAATGCCAAAGTGGTACTCCGTAACGATCTCTCTGTTCCTAACATACAGGTAGTCCCTAAAGGAAAATAGCAGCTTGCAGCAGGACTGGGGATGGCCTCGTTCTGGCACCTGCCAGGACCGTGAGGATGGAAAAGGTGAAGATGCACAAGCTTGTAGGGTTCACAGCTTCCCTGCCAGGCAGGCATCAGCATCTTCCGTTTTTGGTTCCCAAAGGCTCATGGCAAACACACGCACCTGGGTCATAGGATCCCCCGACCCCCACTTGCCTGCCCAGCTCCCCCACCCACTGTCCTCAGGCTCCCTCCCTGNCATGGCCGAACCTTCCTCCTGGGGGTAATACTGCAGGGGATTGACTCACAGGCCCTCGTCAATGATCTGTTGGCCACACAGGGGAGGACGGCATATGGATAACAAGCCCCGAGCCCTCCCATGGACAGCCAAGAACCGCAACACCAATTGTCCAGTCTGGGGAGGCCCAGATAAACCCCACCTCAGCAATCCTGTTACATCCTGGAGATTTGTGGTCCAAGAACCAATTGAGGAAGTTCACGCTGCTGGTGTCCAGCCTGAGATTGGGAACTCCCCATCCATCGTCGCAGAAGCAGTGGACCAGAGAGGACGTATATGCCCTATATTCTGAAGGAGGACAGAGGAGACAGGAAAGATTCAGGTAGGAGATGCATCCGACTCCTTTCACACACTCACACCACACTGGGAGCCAGGTCGCACCTGCAATGTCAAAGTGGTACTCCTTAATGATCTCTCTGTTCCTAACATACAGGTAGTCCCTAAAGGAAAATAGCAGCCTGCAGCAGGACTGGGGATGGCCTCGTTCTGGCACCTGCCAGGACCGTGAGGATGGAAAAGGTGAAGATGCACAAGCTTGTAGGGTTCACAGCTTCCCTGCCAGGCAGGCGTCAGCATCTTCTGTTTTTGGTTCCCAAAGGCTCATGACAAACGCACACACCTGGGTCATAGGATCCCCCGACCCCCACTTGCCTGCCCAGCTCCCCCACCCACTGTCCTCAGGCTCCCTCCCTGCCCTTCAAAGCCATCAAGGAGATAAGCAAGTCTTCATCTTGGTCGCTGACCATGACGGGAATCTGTCTGTTTTTCGTAATCTGCTCAAAGTCAAGGATCCAGTCATGCCACATGCTGGGGTGCTGGAGTCCAGCCCTGGTGGATCCAGGGAATTCGAAGTGGGGATGGCGTTGGCAAGGAAAAACTTACTTATTTAGAGATATAAGATTAGATTAGGGAGAAATAGTATAGTAGGAAATTTAGGCAGAGAAAAGGAGGCTGAATAACTTGGCTTACGGGGAAAACCAATAAAACCTCGAGACAAGATGTTTGCATCATCTACGTTAGGCCAGCAGCGCCCACTTGAATATTGAATGATGCCCCCCACCTCCTTAGTCTCCCTTTCGTGTGGGTCTTAGCAGCCAGGGCAAGTAAGTAGACGTGGTGAGCCTCCCAGCTCCAGATGGGAATTCAGCAAAAAAAGGGAGAAAAGAATGACATGGGGAAGCCCAGCATCNCAGAGAAAAGGAGGCTGAATAACTTGGCTTACGGGGAAAACCAATAAAACCTCGAGACAAGATGTTTGCATCATCTACGTTAGGCCAGCAGCGCCCACTTGAATATTGAATGATGCCCCCCACCTCCTTAGTCTCCCTTTCGTGTGGGTCTTAGCAGCCAGGGCAAGTAAGTAGACGTGGTGAGCCTCCCAGCTCCAGATGGGAATTCAGCAAAAAAAGGGAGAAAAGAATGACATGGGGAAGCCCAGCATCAGTGAAAGGCAAAAAAAAAAAAAAAAAAAACCACTTTATTTTTCAAAATCAGCTTATATACCCCAAGTTGTACCTAAAGAAATAATGGAATATGCAGAGTTATGCAGGGGCAGCAGTCCTGACTCTCATTGAGACAAACAAGGCTTTCTTTTTGCATACCCTCCCGTATACAAAAGGTCTCAGGTGGTATACATTATCTTCTGGTCAAGAGGCCTGTTAACGTTTTTATGGCTCTCCTCCTGGATAATTGTTTATCAACCAGAAAACTCCTTTTCCCTAGAAGTGTTATTTTTCTTTACTCTGCATCACCCTCAAAATAAAGTTACATTACTGTAGAACAAATGTGCAGTGGGTTATAACAAAGAAAGTACTTAACTCAAAGATCTAATGTTGCTAATACCAGGTCTACTACCTATTTTTCTATATACCAACTATATATAAAAATAAAGGATATGAAAATTTGGCATCAAGTATTGGCTCAACAAATGAAACCTTTAATCAGTCCTATTCTAATGATTTTGACTTCTCAGAAGCCTCTACATTCCTAGGATGTTTTAAGTTTCCTGTGCCTCAAACTGTCACATGTGCAGCTGTACAAGTCCTGCAGGCAGGCTAGAAAGCCATCAGAGGGGTTTTTGGATTGAAACACTCTTTTAAATGCAGAAGACCAAAGCCCTGAGATGACTTTTTCAGAGTGTGTCAGAAGAGTGGAAAAGTACAATACAATAAGGCAGGCATATTCTTATTTTGGGGGGTACATGCTCAGGAAATACCAGGGGGAAAACCTGAGATCTGACTCGACCTTGCACATCAGATCTCTGCTGCATGACCTTGTCACAGGTGGGATTCCTCATGCTGGCTTCTGGCACTGGGGAAGGAAGAGTCTCGAGTAACAGGATTAGTCTCGGGTAGAGCAAGGGCATCAGAACAGGCATCTGTATGTACTCCCTTTTGGGAGTACTTGTTTCCTCTCGGAACCACCCGTACTTCGGGCACAGACAGGTCGTATAGGTGTACCACTTTGGCATTGCTGATGCTCTGCATCTGGGTACTCGTGCTTGCCCGGCCGCCACACTGACATCCCCAGCCCCTGCCACATCAGGCAATGCTCTCATCCCTATGTGTCCCCTGTGATCTTCTGGGACCCTTGTCCGCATCCCCCAAAGAAGGATCTGTTTCTAACTGCACTCCATGTACTCCTGGCATGTGTTTCCTGGGAATTGGCATGTCAGATGCCTGAAATTTCAGGATCTGCAGTCCCTGCAGCACGCATTCTCCAAGCCCAAGGGCATGTGATTTTGTGTTTAGCAAGAGAGGCCTGGGTCTCTTCCATGCTCCCTGTCTTGACAAGTGGTGGCATGGATGTACTGGAGTCATCTGGCCAACTGTTGCCAGTCACTGATGACATCCATTCCTGCCAAAGTGTTTGGCTCCTATAAGGATGTGAGCCAAACTGAGCCTCCCATGTTCATTTTCTCAGACACGGACAGGTAGTGATGTTCCCAGGCCCTGCTGGCACTGTGGGGGAGGAGATCACAATGCCACCGAACCCCAATTCCTTTGGCCCCCAATTCCTTTGGCTTCTCCTCAGCTGGCGGATTCCGTCACCCCACCCCTCCTCCTGCTCTTGTTCCTTCTCATCCTCCTGAGCATCTGCCCTCTAAGAAGAGGCACTAAGGATATGGCATTGCCTCACAAGCCAGGGTTGCCGTGGATGATGGCACTTCTCTGACTCAAGGGACGATTTCTCCTCTGATAGTCTTTGCTCGGGAGCCCAAGATCGGCTTTGAGTTCTTTCTCATTTGTGGACTCAGCTCCACCTGCCAGACCACCAATGCCTCCAGTGGCTCCAGTGGGGGCTGGTCGCACGAGGCTCCTGTCCATGGATGTTCCTGGCTCTGCTCCTCTGGCTTCTTCTACTGCTCCTTCAAGGACAGCTTCCCCTGCTTCTCTTCCACCACCATTTCCACCTACTCAATGATGTTTTCCACCAGCAGCTGGAACACTTGACGGACCGCACCACCTCTCCCTCCTCCAGGTTCACTCCTTCCTCCACTGTCTTCCCGCTGAAGAAGGCAGCTTCCTCTACTGGTGGGCCACCTACTGCCTGCAACATCCCCAGGGGCACCAGCGTGCCCACAGGTCTCAGGGCCCTGACACCCTGAAACCTTGGGCTCACACCTAAGAAGCCCCAGTGTCTCCGTGAGCAGCAGGACCCAGGGAAGGATGATGCCAACAAAGGTGCTCAATTCAGCCTGCCTTGGTGAGAATCACCTGGGTCTCACGTGCTGTAAGCTGAGCTTCTCTGAATCAGACTAGGACACATGAAGCCTNCCTGGCATGTGTTTCCTGGGAATTGGCATGTCAGATGCCTGAAATTTCAGGATCTGCAGTCCCTGCAGCACGCATTCTCCAAGCCCAAGGGCATGTGATTTTGTGTTTAGCAAGAGAGGCCTGGGTCTCTTCCATGCTCCCTGTCTTGACAAGTGGTGGCATGGATGTACTGGAGTCATCTGGCCAACTGTTGCCAGTCACTGATGACATCCATTCCTGCCAAAGTGTTTGGCTCCTATAAGGATGTGAGCCAAACTGAGCCTCCCATGTTCATTTTCTCAGACACGGACAGGTAGTGATGTTCCCAGGCCCTGCTGGCACTGTGGGGGAGGAGATCACAATGCCACCGAACCCCAATTCCTTTGGCCCCCAATTCCTTTGGCTTCTCCTCAGCTGGCGGATTCCGTCACCCCACCCCTCCTCCTGCTCTTGTTCCTTCTCATCCTCCTGAGCATCTGCCCTCTAAGAAGAGGCACTAAGGATATGGCATTGCCTCACAAGCCAGGGTTGCCGTGGATGATGGCACTTCTCTGACTCAAGGGACGATTTCTCCTCTGATAGTCTTTGCTCGGGAGCCCAAGATCGGCTTTGAGTTCTTTCTCATTTGTGGACTCAGCTCCACCTGCCAGACCACCAATGCCTCCAGTGGCTCCAGTGGGGGCTGGTCGCACGAGGCTCCTGTCCATGGATGTTCCTGGCTCTGCTCCTCTGGCTTCTTCTACTGCTCCTTCAAGGACAGCTTCCCCTGCTTCTCTTCCACCACCATTTCCACCTACTCAATGATGTTTTCCACCAGCAGCTGGAACACTTGACGGACCGCACCACCTCTCCCTCCTCCAGGTTCACTCCTTCCTCCACTGTCTTCCCGCTGAAGAAGGCAGCTTCCTCTACTGGTGGGCCACCTACTGCCTGCAACATCCCCAGGGGCACCAGCGTGCCCACAGGTCTCAGGGCCCTGACACCCTGAAACCTTGGGCTCACACCTAAGAAGCCCCAGTGTCTCCGTGAGCAGCAGGACCCAGGGAAGGATGATGCCAACAAAGGTGCTCAATTCAGCCTGCCTTGGTGAGAATCACCTGGGTCTCACGTGCTGTAAGCTGAGCTTCTCTGAATCAGACTAGGACACATGAAGCCTCCAAGCCTTCAGTCTCAGCCTGTCACCTGCTACCCTCATGATGTGAAACTAGGCTTTGCATCCAGGCTGCATGAGCCTGAGCTTCCCCACTGGGGAGAGGAGAGGGTCCTGGCCTCTACACCGATCTGCCTTCAGGCCTGACCTCCTGACCTCTTCACAACCTCTGTGTCTTGTCACTTACCTCTCATGGCCGCACCTTCCTCCTGGGGGTAATACTGCAGGGGATTGACTCACAGGCCCTCGTCAATGATCTGTTGGCCGCACAGGGGAGGACAGCATATGGATAACAAGCCCCGAGCTCTCCAATGGGCAGCCAAGAACCGCAACACCAATCGTCCAATCTGGAAAGGCCCAGATAGACCTCACCTCAGCAATCCTATTACATCCTGGAGAGTTGTGGTCCAAGAACCAATTGAGGAAGTTCACGCTGCTGGTGTCCAGCCTGAGGTTGGGACNTCCAATGGGCAGCCAAGAACCGCAACACCAATCGTCCAATCTGGAAAGGCCCAGATAGACCTCACCTCAGCAATCCTATTACATCCTGGAGAGTTGTGGTCCAAGAACCAATTGAGGAAGTTCACGCTGCTGGTGTCCAGCCTGAGGTTGGGACCTCCTCATCCATCGTCGCAGAAGCAGTGGACCAGAAAGGACATACATGCCCTATATCCTGAAGGAGGACAGGGGAGACAGGAAACATTCAGGTAGTAGGTGCATCTGACTCCCTCTCCACCCACCCACACTGACCTGGGATCCCGGTTACACCAGTGATGCCAAAGTGGTACTCCTTAATGATCTCTCTGTTCCTGTCATATGGGTTGTCCTGAAAGGAAACTATCAACTTGCAGCAGGACTGGGGATGGCCTCATTCTGGCACCTTCCAGTACCGGGAGGATGGAAAAGGTGAAGGTGCACAAGCTTCTAGGGTCCGAGCTTGCCTGCCAGGCAGGCATCAGCATCTTCCATTTTTGCTTTCCAAAGGCTCATGGTGAAAGCACACACCTGAGTCATAGGATCCCCCGACCCCCACTTGCCTGCCCAGCTCCCCCACCCACCTGTCTTCAGGCTCCCTCCCTGCCCTTCGAAGCTGTCATGGAGTTAAGCAAGTCTTCATCTCCGTCGCTGACCATGACGGGAATCTGGTGGTGGTTCATAATCTGCTTGAAGTCAAGGAAACAGTAATGCCACATGCCGGGGAAGGAAGAGTCTCGAGTAACACGGTTAGCCTCGGGCAGAGCAAGAGCAGAGAACAGGCATCTGTAAGTACTCCCTTTCAGTAGTACACGTTTCCCTTCGGGACCACCCATACTTCAGACACAGATAGGTCGTATAGGTGTACCAGTTTGGCATCTCTGGTGCTCTGCATCTGGATACTCCTGCTTGTCCAGCCACCACGCGGACATCACCAGACCCTGACACAGCATATGACGTACTTATCTGTCTGGTTCCCCTATGGTCATCTGTGAACCTTGTCCTCATCCCCCAAGCAAGGATCTGTTTCTCACCACACTTGATGTATTCCTGGCATGTGTGTCCTGGGACGGGGCATGTCAGTTGCCTGAAACTTCAGGATCTGCAGTCCCAGTAGCATACATTTGACATGTGCAAGTGCCTGTGTCCATGTGTTTAACGAGAGAGGCCTGGGGCTTTTCCCTGTGCCCTGTCTTGACAAGGGATGACAAGGATGTATTGGAGTCATCTGGCTGACTGTTGCATGTCACTGATGACATCCATTCCCTGCCAAAGTGTATGGCTGCTATTCAGATGCGAGCCAAACTGAGCCTCCCCTACTCATCTGCTCACATACAGGTAAAGAGGTTCCCAGGCTCTGCTGGCATTTTGCAGGTGGAGATCACAGCACCCCCGAACTTCAGTTCCCTTGCCCTCCCCTCAGCTGTCGGGTTCCCTCACCCCCACCCCTCCTCCTGCTCCTGTTCTTTCTTGGCCTCCTGAACATCTGCTCTCTGAGAAGCAGCACTAAGAATATGGCTTTGGCCCACAAACCAGGGTTGCCCTGGATGATGGCATTTCTCTGACTCAAGGGAAGATTTCTCCTCTGATAGTCCTTCCTCTGGAGCTGAAAATAGGCTTTGGGGTCTTTCTCATTCACGTAGCTCATCTCCATCTGCAGGACCACCAATGCCTCCAGTGCCTTCAGTAGGGGCTGGTCATTCAAGGCTCCTATCCTGTATGTTCCTGGCCTTGCTCTTCTGGCTTCTCCTTCCACTCTGGCGAGGACAGCTTCTCCTGCTCCTCTTCCACCTCCAGTTCAACCTCCTCAATGATATCTTCCAGCAGCAGCTGGAACACTTGCCAGACCTCACCACCTCTCCTTACTCCAGGTCCGCTCCTGCCTCCACTGCCTGCCCGCTGAAAAAGGCAGCCTGTTGTGCCACCTGCTGCCATCAACCTCCCCAAAGGCCCAAGCGTGCCAGCAGGTCTCGGGGTTCCAGCACCCTGAATTGTCAGACTCACTGACAAAGACCAGATCTCTGTGAGCAGAGGACCTAGGCAATGATGATGCTGACCAAGGTGCTTAATTTAACCTGCCTCAGTGAGAATCACCTGGGTGTCACATGCTGTAAGCAGAGCTTCTCTGTATGAGACTAGCACACATGAAGCCCCCAAGCCTCCAGTCTCAGCCTGTCACCTGCTATGCACATGATGTGAATCCAGCCTCTGCATCCAGGCTGCATGAACCTGAGCTTCCCCAGCAGGGAGAGGAGAAAATCATGGGCTCTACACGTATCTGCCTTCAGGTATCACCTCCTGATCCCCTCACAACCTCTGTGTCTTGTCATTTACTTCTCATGGCAGGACCTAGTGATCTGCTGGCTGCATGGTAGAGGTTAGCATGGGACTTATCAGGCCCTGATCCCTCCCTGGGCAGACACAAACCCCATCGCTCGCCCTTTCTGGGGAGGCCCAAAGGCACCGCCCTCAGCAATCCTTTTTCATCCCGGAGAGTTTTGGTACAACAACCAGTTGAGCAAGTTCAGGCTCATGGTGACCAGTCTGAGGCTGGGAGCACCGCATCCATCATCGCAGAAGCAGTGGACCGGAGAGGACGTCTCAGGCACAGAGAGGTCATTAAGGAGTACAAATTTGGCATCACTGGTCCTCTGCATCTCAGCACTCCTGCTTGCCCAGCCATCATACCAACTTTCCCAAGCCCCTGACATATCATCCAATGCACTCATTCCTCTGGGTCCCCTGTGGTCCTCCGGGACCATTTTTCTCATCCCACAAAGGAGTATTTGTTTCTGACTGCTCCTGATGTATGCCTGTCATATGTGTCCTGGGGAGTGGAATGTCAGTGGCCTCAAACTTCAGGATCTGCAGTGCATGCAGCATGGGTTCTCTGAGCACAAGTGACAGTATCTTTGGATTTAGCAAGAGAGATCTTTTTCTCTTCCTTGTGCCTTGTCTTCACAAGGGGTCACATGGATGTACTGGGGTAATCTGCCATACTGTCTCCAGTAACTGATGACATCCATTCCCTGCCAAAGTGTGTGGCTTCTATTCAGATACGAGCCAAACTGAGGGTCCCATAGTCATTTGCTAAGACACACACAGGTAGAAAGAGTCCCAGGCTCTCCTGGCACTGTGGCTGTGGAGATCACAGGGCCCACAGACGTGAATCCACTCTCTGCATCCAGGCTGTGTGAGTCTGAGCTTCCCCATTGGGGAGAGGAGAAGGCCCTGGCCTCTATACGGATCTGCCTTCAGGCCTCACCTCCTGACACCCTCACAACCTCTGTGTCTTGCCATTTACCTCTCATGTCAGGACTTTCCTCCTGGGGCTAATAGTGCAGGGGATTGACTCATATTCCCTCGTCATGATTTGGTGCTGCACAATGGAGGACAGCATATGGATGAACAGCCCCGAACCCTCCCATGGGCAGCCAAGAACCCCAACACCAATCGTGCATTCTGGGGAGATACAGATGAACCCCACCTCAGCAATCCTGTTACATCCTGGGGAGTTGTGGTACAAGAACTTGTTGAGGAAGTTCACCGGGCTGGTGTCCAGCCTGAGGTTGGGAGCTCCCCATCCATCGTCGCAGAAGCAGTGGACCAGAGAGGACGTACATGCCCTATATCCTGAAGGAGGACAGGGGAGACAGGAAAGATTCAGGTAGGCGGTGTATTCCACTCCCTCTCTCATCCACCCACACAGCCCTGGGAGCCAGGTCGCACCAGCAATGACAAAGTGATACTCCTTAATGATGTCTCTGTTCCCAAAGCACTGGCTGTCCCAAAAGACAATACCAGCTTGCAGCAGGACTGGGGATGGCCTTGTTCCGGCACCTTCCAGGAACGGGATGATGGAAAAGATGAAGGTGCACAAGCTTCTAGTGTCTGCAGCTTGCCTGCCAGGCAGGCATCAGCATTTTCCGTTTTTGCTTTCCAAAAGCTCAGGGCGAACACACGCACCTGGGTCATAGGACTCCCGACCCCCACTTGCCTGCTCAACTCCCCCACCCACTATCCCTCAGCCTCCCTCCCTGCCCTTCAAAGCCATCATATAGATAATCAAGTCTTCATCTTGGTCGCTGACCATGACTGTCATCTGGCGGTGGTTCATAATCTGTTCAAAATCAAGCAACCAGTCATGCCACATGCCAGGGAAGGAAGAGTCTCCTAACAGAGTTAGTCTCTGGCAGAACAAGGGCAACAGAACAGGCATCTTAAGTACTCCCTTACTTTTTTCCCTTTGGGATTGGGACTACCCATACTTCAGGCACAGACAGCTCGTATAGGTATACCACTTTGGCATGACTGGTGCACTGCATCTGGGTACTCCCTCTTTCCCAGCCTCCACAATGATATCCCCAGCCCCTGACACACCATGCAAGGTGCTCATTCCTTTGGGTCCCCTGTAGTCTTCTGGGACCCTTGTCTGCATCCCCCAAGGGAGGATCTGTTTCTGACCCCTCTTGTTGTATGCCTGGCATGTGTGTCCTGGGAATTTGCATGTCAGTTGCCTGAAACTTAAGGATCTGTAGTCCCTGAAGCATGTGTTCTCCGTGTGCAAGTGCTGTGTCCATGTGTTTAGCAAGAGAGGCCTGGGTCTCTTCCCAACTGCCTGTCTTGACAAGGGATGCCGTGGATGTACTGGAGTCATCTGGCTGACTGTTGCATGTCACTGGTGACATCCATTTCCTGCCAAAGTGTGTTGCTTCTATTCAGATGTGAGCCAAACTGAGCCTCTCATACTCATCTGCTTAGACATGTACAGGTAGAGAGGTTCCCTGGCTCTGCTGTCATTGTGCCTGTGGAGATCACAGTGCCCCCGAACCCCAAATCACTTGGCCTCTGCTCAGCTGTTGGGTTCCCTCACCCCCACTCCTCCTCCTGCTCCTGTTCCTTCTCATCCTCCTGAGCATGATGATGTGCCTCCCTGGATGATAGCACTTCTCTGACTGGAGGGACGATTTCTCCTCTGATGGTCTTTCCTCTGAAGATGATTTGGCTATGGGTTTTTGTCATTTGCAGAGCTCAATTCCACCTGCAGGGCTGCCAATGCCTCCAGCGCCTCCAGTGGGGGCTGGTCGCTCAAGGCTCCAGTCCCTGGATATTCCTGGCCCTGCTCCTCTGGCTTCTCCTACCGCTCTTGCAAGGACAGCTTCTCCTGCTCCTCTTCCGCCACCACTTCCACCTACTCAGTGATGTCTTCCACCAGCAGCTGGAACACTTGCCAGACTGCAACACTTCTCCCTACTCCAGGGCCTCTCCTTCCTCCACTGCCTCCCTGCTAAAGAAGGCATCCTCCTCGCCTGCTGGGCGCTCTGCTGTCTGCGACATTCCTGAGAGCACCAGCGCAGCTACAGGTCTAAGGGCCCCGGCACCCTGAATCGTAGGGCTCAAACCAAAGAACCAATAGAGTCTCTGTGAGCAGCAGGACCCAGGGAAGGATGATGCCTACAAAGGTGATGAATTCAGCCTGACTCTGTGAGAATCACCTGGGTCCTACATGCTGTAAACAGAACTTCTCTGAATGAGCCTAGGACACATGAAGCCCCCAAGCCTCCAGTCTCAGCTCGTCACCTGCTACCCGCATGACCTGAATCCAGGCTCTGCATGTAGGCTGCATCAGCCTAACCTTCTCCACCTTGGAGAGGAGAGGGTCCTGGCCTCTATACAGATCTGCCTTCAGGCCTCATGCATGATCCCCTCACAAGCTCTGTGTCTTGTCACTTATGTCTCATGGGAGGATCTACTGATCTGCTGGCCATATGGGGGATGTCAGCATGGCACTGACCAGGCCCCGAGCCCTCCCTGGGCATCCAAGAACCCCACCATCACTCGTCCATTCTGGGGAGGCCCAAAGGCACCTCCCTCAGCAATCCTGTTTCAACCTGGAGAGTTGTGATCCAGCAACCAGTTGAGCAAATTCAGGCTCATGGTGACTAGCCTGAGGCTGGGAGTGCTGCATCCATCCTCACAGAAGCAGTGGACCAGAGAGGACGTCTCAGGCACAGAGAGGTTGTTAAGGAGTACAACTTTGGCATCACTGGAACTCTGCATCTTGGTACTCCTGCTTGCCCAGCCGCCACACCGACATCCCCAGCCCCTGACATACCATCCAATGAGCTCATCCCTCTGAGTGCTCCGTTGTCCTCTGGGACCCTTGTTCTCACCCCACAAGGGAGGATTTGTTTCTGACTGCTCCTGATGTATGCCTCCCATGTGTGTCCTGGGATCCGCATGTCACTGGCCTGAAACTACAGGATATGCTTCTATGGGAGAAGACAAAGAGTACTTGGTGTTTTTCTGTGTGAGTGTAGAGATGGAAACTTACCTGGGGAGCCCGTGTTATGTGTGGGGTGGCAGTGCCATTTGCTAAAAAGGCATAGAAAGAAGGTGCCCCATAAAAAGAATGGAATATTGACACTGGCAGCAACATGGAATGTATACTATTAAGTAAAATAACACAGACAGAGATAGACAAATACTGCATGACATCACTTATAGAATCTAAAGACACCACAAAGTAGAGAACATAAAAAAAATGGAGGCACACAGATATAGAGAAGAATGTACTGGTTACCAGCGGGGAGGGGAAGAGGGAGGG
>SJYX01015034.1:7209-21391 GCA_006410675.1 Oreotragus oreotragus | reverse complement strand
TCTGTCTCATCTCATTGACAGGTGGCTTCTTTACCACTGAGCCACCAGGAAAGCCCAGCAAGTATTAATACCTATCCTAGCAAAAACTGGGAGGACAAGTATGAGAAAAACTATTTAAAACCTAAAATTACTTCTTTAGCCACGCATTTTTGGGGAAATTTATTGGAACCTCTAATCACAACTCATTTTGAATTCTTTGTAAAATATATATTTGTATAAAATTGTCTTTGAAAACAGTAATTCATTGATCAATCCTCCGAAAAGTACCTTGTATAGCCTATGAACTTAATAACCAGTTTCCCTTCTCTTGAAACCTCAATTTTACTTTCCATATCTTCTTTACCACTGAGCCACCAGGAAAGCCCAGCAAGTATTAATACCTATCCTAGCAAAAACTGGGAGGACAAGTATGAGAAAAACTATTTAAAACCTAAAATTACTTCTTTAGCCACGCATTTTTGGGGAAATTTATTGGAACCTCTAATCACAACTCATTTTGAATTCTTTGTAAAATATATATTTGTATAAAATTGTCTTTGAAAACAGTAATTCATTGATCAATCCTCCGAAAAGTACCTTGTATAGCCTATGAACTTAATAACCAGTTTCCCTTCTCTTGAAACCTCAATTTTACTTTCCATAAAGCTATTCTCTTATCAAATTTTAAGCAGGTTTTACAGTTTCACTAATGGTGTATTTTTGAAGTGGTAGTGGCCCCATTAACTGCTTAAGAACCCAGCTAATATTGAACTGAACATGTTTTGCTATCAAGCAATAATGGGTTTCTTAAGAAAAATCATGATATTACAGCTAAATTCTGGGATAGAAGAAACCTTGACTTGTCTTTTTGTGGGATTCAAATTTTGTATTTCAAGGTTAGTAGCATAGAGCAGCGTTTGTTACAATGAACACAAATCAACATCATATATCAGTTTGCCATATAAAGTCAATAGCACATTTCTAAAATAGAGGCACTGTCTATTAGTAGAGGCAAAGAAAACCTAACTTGGTCCTTGCTCCAGCACCTACTGACCTGAGGTCTGGGATATATTACTGAATTTCTCTGAGTCTCAGTTTACACAACAGAATCATCATGGTTGTTCCACCTACCTAAAGGGTTTTTGTTGTGACAATCAAATGACTACTTTATGTAACAGGGCTCTGTAAGCAAGAACACATGAAGTATGTGGTGAATAGCTTTTTTTTTTTTTCTCTGTGGAAGGATTTTGTTCAGTCTTTTCTGTTAGATATTAGATTTTATTTGTCCTTTTTCTCATACTGTTCATGGTGTTCTCAAGGCAAGAATAATGAAGTGGTTTGCCATTCTCTTCTCCAGTAGATCATGTTTTGTCACTGGAAAAGACCCTAATGCTGGGAAAGATTGAAGGCAGGAAAAGGGGATGAAAGAGGATGAGATGGTTTGATGGCGTCACCAACTCGATAGACATGAGTTTGAACAAGCTCCATGCATGCTGCAGTCCATGGGGTTGCAATAAGTTGGACACAACTGAGTGACTGAACTGACTGACTGTCCTTTTCTGGGAGCATGTAGGAAGAAATTTATCTGTGGTACAAAATCTGAATCTCCAGAGATGAAGNCACCAACTCGATAGACATGAGTTTGAACAAGCTCCATGCATGCTGCAGTCCATGGGGTTGCAATAAGTTGGACACAACTGAGTGACTGAACTGACTGACTGTCCTTTTCTGGGTGCATGTAGGAAGAAATTTATCTGTGGTACAAAATCTGAATCTCCAGAGATGAAGTTTGAGTAATAATAAAAAAATATTATGTTATTCTTGTCCTTAGTATAATAGAAGTACCATATTAGGGAGATCTATAATTAGATTGAATCCCGAAACATGTACTTAAAATACAAAATGAAGTTAGTCTACTTGGAATCATTTAAATTTTTGTAAAATGTGATTTCATGTAATGACTAAGGACATAATTTTCATGTAGCAATAGATGCCATATAACCTTCTGGAGGAGATGATGTAAAGGTGTAATAAAATATTATGTTCTTCCTAATGATATTTTTCAACCTCAATATATTATGTAATTCTAAGTGATTACTACAAGTAGATGTTTACTGGTACTACAAAAATTCCATTTTTGTTATAAAGGAAAGTACTTGTACTCAGCACTCCAACATTATGTCTTGGAACTCCTTCTTTAATTACAATTTATAGAAGTTTAATAAATTCAAATAAGATAATTCAATTTTTATATTTTTCTATAATCAACAAGAGACCATGTCAATAGGATAATTTTCTCTTGATGAAAGTTGTTAATTATTTTCTATGGTGGTTTCTATGTGATATTATCTCACAGCTCCCACAATGCTATATTTCAGCATTCTGAATTTTACCATAGCCTAATCTTTTTATAATGTAAGTTATTAAAGTGTTTTTAGCCTGTTTAATTTCTTGGTCTTAGTTGTGGGCTTAATTTTTTTATTAGATCATCACAGTAATTTATAGTAGCTATTGTTACTACTTTATTAATAAGAATAAACCAAAGATGGTATTAACTGAAGTTTTAATTTGTCTCAAATGAAGGACAGTGTAGACTAATGTGTCAGAATTCACATTTTTTTGCAATTAGGTTATACATATTAGGTAGCTATATCTGTCTAGATCTACTGTCATTTTTATCTATTTGTCTACTATGTATCTACCTACCTATCACTTGAAGTAAAATAGGATATTTCATTCCAATTGGAAAATAATATCATGTGGGGGAAACTACATGGACTTGAAATGAGACAAGATTTCAACTCTTTCACTTACAGTTTTGTGATAACTTTCAAGCTGCCAAATTTCTCTGTTTTGGTTGCTTTAGTAAGTAACACAGTGGCTAGGTTCATCTCTCTTCCTTTCATAGCATTTTCTACCTACTGGTTGGTTGTCAAACCTTAACACGCAAATCGGTGCTATAGAGAACTTATTGAAAAGTAGATTCTGATTCAGTACATCTGCAGTGGAGCCCAGGATTTTGCATTTCTATGAAGTATTAATACATTGTCCACCTGCCTCGGNTCATACTGTTCATGGTGTTCTCAAGGCAAGAATAATGAAGTGGTTTGCCATTCTCTTCTCCAGTAGATCATGTTTTGTCACTGGAAAAGACCCTAATGCTGGGAAAGATTGAAGGCAGGAAAAGGGGATGACAGAGGATGAGATGGTTTGATGGCATCACCAACCCTATAGACATGAGTTTGAACAAGCTCCATGCATGCTGCAGTCCATGGGGTTGCAATAAGTTGGACACAACTGAGTGACTGAACTGACTGACTGTCCTTTTCTGGGAGCATGTAGGAAGAAATTTATCTGTGGTACAAAATCTGAATCTCCAGAGATGAAGTTTGAGTAATAATAAAAAAATATTATGTTATTCTTGTCCTTAGTATAATAGAAGTACCATATTAGGGAGATCTATAATTAGATTGAATCCCGAAACATGTACTTAAAATACAAAATGAAGTTAGTCTACTTGGAATCATTTAAATTTTTGTAAAATGTGATTTCATGTAATGACTAAGGACATAATTTTCATGTAGCAATAGATGCCATATAACCTTCTGGAGGAGATGATGTAAAGGTGTAATAAAATATTATGTTCTTCCTAATGATATTTTTCAACCTCAATATATTATGTAATTCTAAGTGATTACTACAAGTAGATGTTTACTGGTACTACAAAAATTCCATTTTTGTTATAAAGGAAAGTACTTGTACTCAGCACTCCAACATTATGTCTTGGAACTCCTTCTTTAATTACAATTTATAGAAGTTTAATAAATTCAAATAAGATAATTCAATTTTTATATTTTTCTATAATCAACAAGAGACCATGTCAATAGGATAATTTTCTCTTGATGAAAGTTGTTAATTATTTTCTATGGTGGTTTCTATGTGATATTATCTCACAGCTCCCACAATGCTATATTTCAGCATTCTGAATTTTACCATAGCCTAATCTTTTTATAATGTAAGTTATTAAAGTGTTTTTAGCCTGTTTAATTTCTTGGTCTTAGTTGTGGGCTTAATTTTTTTATTAGATCATCACAGTAATTTATAGTAGCTATTGTTACTACTTTATTAATAAGAATAAACCAAAGATGGTATTAACTGAAGTTTTAATTTGTCTCAAATGAAGGACAGTGTAGACTAATGTGTCAGAATTCACATTTTTTTGCAATTAGGTTATACATATTAGGTAGCTATATCTGTCTAGATCTACTATCATTTTTATCTATTTGTCTACTATGTATCTACCTACCTATCACTTGAAGTAAAATAGGATATTTAATTCCAATTGGAAAATAATATCATGTGGGGGAAACTACATGGACTTGAAATGAGACAAGATTTCAACTCTTTCACTTACAGTTTTGTGATAACTTTCAAGCTGCCAAATTTCTCTGTTTTGGTTGCTTTAGTAAGTAACACAGTGGCTAGGTTCATCTCTCTTCCTTTCATAGCATTTTCTGCCTACTGGTTGGTTGTCAAACCTTAACACGCAAATCGGTGCTATAGAGAACTTATTGAAAAGTAGATTCTGATTCAGTACATCTGCAGTGGAGCCCAGGATTTTGCATTTCTATGAAGTATTAATACATTGTCCACCTGCCTCGGTTTGAGTAGTAAGGTTGTAATGTACACTGGGAAGCAGAAGTTTTGTTCACTGAAGTGCTCTTCTAACACCTAAAATGGAGAGTTATTGTGGCAGTTAGGAATAAGAGATGTATAAAATGACTTTCCTGGGTTCTGACAAGAGAGGAGATCAAGAAACATCATCATTGCATCATCATTGTCATCATTTTTTTTTTTTGGATAGGGTTCCTCTTGGAGCCCTGTTTTTCTTTCTTTTTTAAGATGTGATTATAACTGGCACAAAAATTATATTAGTTTCAAATGTAAAACATAATGATTCAATATTTGTATATATTAAAAAATATTCACCACAATAAGTCTCGTTTAACATCTGTCACCACAGGTAGTTACAACATTTTTTTTTCCTTGTGATAAGGACTTGGAAGATTTATTCTCTTGGCAACTTTCAAATATGCAGTATGGTGTTATTATAACCACAGTCACCATACTGTAAATACATTGCATCACCTTGACTTATTTTATAACTTTGTTTGTACTTTGGACCTCCTTCACACATTCATTCACCACTCCCTGCCCCTTGCTGTCCCACTTTTGGAAACTACAAATCCATTGTCTGCATCTATGAGCTCGGGTGGTTTTGTTGTTTTGTTCTATTGTTTTTGAGGTCATCTTCTTAAGTATTACATCTTCATGTAAATAAATCATTTATTTGGCAGTAAAGCAGGTCACAGCTGGCAGTATTATTGGAATCATTTTGTGCAGACCCCTTATTTATGGAGGAGGAAACTAAGATTTCCAGATAGAAAGTTCCTATAGGATAGAAACTCAGACCTCATGATTGTGAACTTAACTCTCCTTTCATCCCATCATAGTGTCTTCCTTGTAAGAAAGGCCAAATACGTTTGATATGTGAAACATCCAGGAAGGAATATATAATTTTTCAAAGGAAACTAGGCCTTAGAAGCTGTTCAAACAAAAAGAAATTCCAAGAAAGTTAAGAAAGGTCAGTGGGAACCCAGACTTCCTTGTGTTACCTTTGCTTATTGTTTTAAATCACTTTTTTTTTTTTGACATTTGAGTTGGAAAATGACACATTCATCATGCAAAAATGACTTTGAAGCTATAGTATGTGTTAAGGAAAATCCTGTGGTATCTGGTGAACCACATTGTAAAGTTTGGGATATGTATTTTCTCCACTTCATTTTTACCTTTCTGTAACCCTTTTTAATGACCACTTATCTTGCCAGATAGTTTTGGCCTCTCTAAGGAGATCTTGATCCAATATACTCATTCAGCCATTAGGAATCCATTAGTGACTCCTTGTAGGTATATTTGTATTAAAAACAAAAATAACAATAGACACACTTCAAATATTAGAAAATGTGTTCAGGTTCATTTTTTAGGGCTTCTTTCCAAAATTATTGATATTATAGAAACTGCTTTGCTTCTTTGGAAGCCTACCATCTACTCAGGTTTTATAGTAACACTGANTTGATCCAATATACTCATTCAGCCATTAGGAATCCATTAGTGACTCCTTGTAGGTATATTTGTATTAAAAACAAAAATAACAATAGACACACTTCAAATATTAGAAAATGTGTTCAGGTTCATTTTTTAGGGCTTCTTTCCAAAATTATTGATATTATAGAAACTGCTTTGCTTCTTTGGAAGCCTACCATCTACTCAGGTTTTATAGTAACATTGAAAGGCAACCTCTAAGGATTATTTTTCAGATACGATTTCATGGAGTACTTAAATAGTGGATGTACGCTTGCTTGTTATTTGTAGGTGATTAGAGAAAACAGCCTGGTGGGCTGCAGTCCATGGGGTCGCTGAGGGTCAGACGACTGATCGACTTCACTTTCATGCATTGGAGAAGGAAATGGCAACCCACTCCAGTGTTCTTGCCTGGAGAATCCCAGGGACGGGGGAGCCGTCTATGGGATAGTGGATGTACGCTTGCTTGTTATTTGTAGGTGATTAGAGAAAACAGCCTGGTGGGCTGCAGTCCATGGGGTCGCTGAGGGTCGGACGATTGATCGACTTCACTTTCATGCATTGGAGAAGGAAATGGCAACCCACTCCAGTGTTCTTGCCTGGAAAATCCCAGGGACGGGGGAGCCGTCTATGGGGTCGCACAGAGTTGGACATGACTGAAGTGACTTAGCAGCAGCAGTAGCAGAGAAAACAGAATTAGGTCTAAGGTGCTCAATAAATAATAACACTTCATCTTTCTCTCCTCATTCTACACAGGTTTAGAAGCAATTTAGAGATAAAGCCACACAATTATAATATAGTCTTATTACTGATACAGATGAATTTAGGAACTTTGGGTCTTTTAGCCAAGTAGGTTTGCTAACAGTTTGCCCTCACAGTGGAAAGACTCAGCACATTTAGTTTCAGTTGCAATGATTGCTCTGAACAGTATCAGATCTCCCCATAGGAGCACCTCCTTCTGTCCTTCACAGAATGGAAGAGCATACTTTTTGTGGGCAGTCTTGCTGCCAAACAGTGGGTGAGGAAAAAAAGAACTGAGTTATCCATGACCTGTACTACCTGCTCTGAAATTTTCTACTCAGAAAATCCACATTTCCTCCTCTGGGGAGAGATTTGAGAGGAGAAAAGAAAGGAGGTCAAGAAGTTACTTTATTGAATGACCCTCAGTAAGATGTCGGAGAGAGCAATGGCACCCCACTCCAGTACTCTTGCCNCTGAACAGTATCAGATCTCCCCATAGGAGCACCTCCTTCTGTCCTTCACAGAATGGAAGAGCATACTTTTTGTGGGCAGTCTTGCTGCCAAACAGTGGGTGAGGATAAAAAGAACTGAGTTATCCATGACCTGTACTACCTGCTCTGAAATTTTCTACTCTGAAAATCCACATTTCCTCCTCTGGGGAGAGATTTGAGAGGAGAAAAGAAAGGAGGTCAAGAAATTACTTTATTGAATGACCCTCAGTAAGATGTCGGAGAGAGCAATGGCACCCCACTCCAGTACTCTTGCCTGGAAAGTCCCATGGGCAGAGGAGCCTGGTAGGCTGCAGTCCATGGGGTCGCGAAGAATCAGACGCGACTGAGGGACTTCACTTTCACTTTTCACTTTCATGCATTGGAGAAGGAAATGGCAACCCACTCCAGTGTTCTTGCTTGGAGAGTCCCAGGGACGGGGGAGCCTGGTGAACTGCCGTCTATGGGATCACAGAGAGTCGGACGCGACTAAAGCGACTTAGCAGCAGCAGCAGCAGCAGCTGCCTGTAGAGCTTAATGCTCTATTTTGTGGTTTTTGCTTAAATATATATGACTGTTTCTATTCTGGGGAGTAAGCAGGATATGTCTTTTAAAAAGCACTAGCCATTTAGGAGGCTAGAGAACATGAGCTGCTGTTGTGAACTGAATACACAGGCTCAATTCAAGCCTGATATTGCAGTCAAGTGGCAAACAGGCATGAACACACTAAAACTGTGTGTTTTGGTCCTCAAAACAAATAGTACATCAGTAAATAAAAAAATCTAAAGGCAACCAGAAACTACATGTGTCACTGAGCAAAACAGAGCAGTGCTAGCTGTGAACTCTTTGAGGATGGGCAATGCTAAGGGAGAAGTTTCAAGCCCTTTTACTAAATTTAGGACAACATGAAAGAACTGGTAATTAAAAACTCCTGTGATTGTTTCTAGATACATGAGAATTGTTGAGGGATTCAGGGAGGAATCAGAGAGTTCACAAAACTCACATCAGTTTTATTATCAGGGCAATAATAGTGAGAGAATAGAATGAAAGGGGAGAAGATAGGCTGATTCAGCTGGAAGGAGAGAGAGAGAGTTTGTTAAAGAGAACTGCCGGCAGCTTAGAGAACCAATTGGAAAGTGATGAAAGGGAATTGAGATGGTGAGAAAAGCAGAGGAGGTGAACTAACCTCTTAAAAGTTCATCCAGGGGGTACTAGCAAATGATGATCCATTTGGTTTTCTTAAATCACAAACACTAAGCTTAATAAAGTCTAAGACAAAATTTCAGAGACCCAACTGGAGCAATTAATCTAAAAGGGTAAAGGAACTCTTGAGAGGTGGCCTTTTAAAGCTAAACCTCAAAAGAGAATAGAAAGTGGTTGCCCAGGGCCTGGGGCCTGGGGGTACAAACTTCAGATATGCAAGATGAATAAGTTCTGGGGGTCTATGGCAGTGTAACCGTGGTTGGTAATACGAAATTGTACTGTACAGTTAACCTTGTTGGGAGAGTAGGTTTTAAGTGTTCTCACCCCCAAAACATATTAAGTATGTGAGGTGATTAATACTGTGATGATTATTTCACAATTTATACATATATCAGAACATTAATTATACATCTTCTATCTATACTTTTTAATTTGTCAACTGTACCTTATTGGTGCTTATACTTTCATCTGTGAAGTGGCAGCTGTCCTTATACTTTTGACTGTTGACCAAAAAGCTTTGTGCTGTCATTCTCTCTCACCCTGGACTTTGTAACCACAGATTTTTTTTTTTTTCATAAGAAATTTCCAATTTTACTTCAGAGTTGGAGTTTTTAAATATTTATTCAGCAGAGAACATAAGAACACAAATAGAAAATGAAAAATCTTTACAATGTGGGAAAAAAGCTGAAGCTTAAAAGATCATAGTAGGACTCCTGAGATTATGTCAGCTGTGTTAAATAAGTATAAAAGTCTGGGCATGTTGAAGAGAGGAAGACAATAGTGGTGTGAAATGATCAGAGAGGTGTTAGATGATTGATGTGTCCCTGGACCCAGTCATTGTAAGTCATGCTAGGAATCTTCTGTGTCTTTAGTGAACAAACCCAAGAGATACATAGAATTAGGATTCTAAGGGAAGCAGCAAGAGAGATAGGCTCATTAGAGGGGATCTAGGCAAGATAATGATAGTTTGAATCCAATCTTGGGTTAGCTGTTCAAAGGATACTTTTGTTATTCTCAGTACTTCTTGACTTAATCTCATTATAGGAGGTGAAAATGAGAGGGTTATATTAGAAAATAAAATATCTGGGCCAGAAAACAAAGGGAAATAAAATGGAAAGAAGACTCTTGAATACAGCAAGCAATACTGCCCTACCTGAGTTAGAGAAGGAAAGGGGCCAACCTCAAAGCAAAGAAAATCATTTAAAACTTAGGTGAGTCATCTTGAAAAAAGTAAAAATCATCACAGAGAAAGAAAATTTTAGAGGCATAGTCCAGATTGTAGGAAAATATACAGTAAAAGGGAAAGCTACTTAACTCCTGGAACAATGAAGCACTTTTAAATAGGGGTCATTGGAGGCTCATGGCAGAGGGCTTTGTCCTCACTTAGCACCCAGGGTCACAAGCTTGAGAAAGACCATCTACGTCTCCTGCTTGGGGGTCTGAAGAGGCATTTCTGTGGTTGGTACATGTGTGATAATATTTTCAAAGGCAGGTTTCTGGATACACGCACACCAGTGTTTGCTGCAGTGCTGTTTACAATAGCCAAGACTTGGAAGCAATTTAAATGTCCATCAACAGGTAAAAGGGTAAAGATGTGGTACATGTTTACAATGGGGTATTACTCAGCCATGAAAAATAATTGAATAATGCTATTTGCAGCAACATGGTTGGAACTGGAGATTAAAATAGTAAGTGAAGTAAATCACATAGAGAAAGACAAAAGTCATATGGAATCATTATATGTGGAATCTAAAAGAAATGAAATAATTGATCTAATCTACAAAACAAAAACAGACTCACAGACTTAGAGAACACATTTCTGGTTACAGTGTGGGCTAGACTGAGAGTTTGACAGTTACACACTGCTGTATTTAAAATAGATAACCAAAAAGGGTCAACTGTATAGCAAAATATACAAAAAAAAGCAAGCAAACAAACAAACAGAAACGGGTTTCTTTTTTAGCAGTGTCCTGGGAAAAGTTAGCGATTACAGCCACCATGGTGTAGCATGGAGCTTACATTCAACTAATCCTAGTTAGTAAGTAAAGTCACTCAGTCGTGTCCGACTCTTTGTGACCCCGTGGACTGCAGCCCACCAAGCTCCTCAGTCCATGGAATTCTCCAAGCAAGAATACTGGAGTGGGTTGCCATTTCCTTCTCCTAAAGTGCTAGAAATATGGAGTTCAAATACAAAAGAAGGTTAAGAAGTTTTGATTATGCAGGAAGGAAAAGGAAAGTGCTGTAAGTGAGAATTGGTGACTGGATTTGCTGCCAATATGTATCTCTCAATTTTGTAGGAAAATAAGAATGCTACTCTCTGAGAGACGATAGTATCAGTATCAGTTCAGTTGCTCAGTCATATCCAGCTCTTTGCGATCCCATGGACTCTAGCACACCAGGTCTCCCTGTCTATCACCAACTCCCAGAGCTTGCTGAAATTCATGTCAGTGATGCCATCCAACCATATTATCCTCTGTTGTCTGCTTCTCCTCCTGCCTTCAATCTTTTCCAGCATCAGGGTCTTTTCCAATGAGTCACTTCTTTGCATTAGGTGGCCAAAGTATTGGAGCTTCATCTTCAGCATCAGTCCTTCCAATGAATATTCAGGACTGATTTCCTTTAGAGTTGACTGGTTGGATCTCCTTGTAGTCCAGACTCTCAAGAATCTTCTCCAACACCACAGTTCAAAAGCATCAATTCTTTGGTGCTCAGTTTTCTTTATGGTCCAACTTTCACATCCATACTTGACTACTGGACTAGATGGACCTTTGTGCAAAGTAATATCTCTGCTTTTTAATATGCTATCTAGGTTGGTCATAACTTTTCTTCCAAGAGGCAAAAGTATTTTAATTTCAAGGCTGCAGTCACCATCCTCAGTGATTTTGGAGCCCAAGAAAACAAGTCTGTCACTGTTTCCATTGTTTTCCCATCTATTTCCATGAAGTGATGGGACCAGATGCCATGATCTTCATATTTTGAATGTTGAGTTTTAAGCCAACTTTTTCACTCTCCTCTTTCACTTTCATCAAGAGGCTCTTCTGTTCCTCTTGGCTTTCTGCTATAAATGAGGTGTCATCTGCATATCTGAGGTTATTGGTATTTCCCACTGCAATCTTGATTCCAGCTTGTGTTTCACCCAGCCCAGCATTTCACATAATGTACTCTGCATATAAGTTAAATAAACAGGGTGACAATATACAACCTTGATGTATTCCTTTCCCAATTTGGAACCAGCCAGCTTTAACCTCCTGATGCAAAATTGCTCTCAATTGGGTTTCAGTTCTCAATATGTGTGTATGTATGTGTGTGTGTGTGTGTGTGTGTGTGTACATACATATCTCCTCTGTTCATCTGGAATAGACAGATGGCATCCTGTTGAAGCTGAGAATATTCTCCTCCTCCCTCAGACACCACCCTAGGGGTGTTGCTCTAATCTTTGGCCAAAGTCCTAGGTTCTAGGAATTCATTTTTCTTGAAACAGCTGCTCTAATGGTTGGGGATCGCCTTGATTTCTAAATTTTGTGAGTGTGGAGTCACTGCCTTGACAGTGTTGTGGGGGTTTATTAACTCTTCAGACTCTCTAAAAGTGAGCCATAAGTGGTTTTGGTGGTGAACTAATTTACATTTGGAGATGCTTTTTGTGGAAGACAGCTTGGTTTGATGGACTTGAAGGAAATCTGGCTTAACTGAGTCATCACAAGCTTCTCTGGTTGAGACTGAGAAGGGGAAATTGGAGCATGTTAACTCATATTTGGTCTTCCAGTGTATTTTAGGGCTTNTGTGTGTGTGTGTGTGTGTGTGTGTACATACATATCTCCTCTGTTCATCTGGAATAGACAGATGGCATCCTGTTGAAGCTGAGAATATTCTCCTCCTCCCTCAGACACCACCCTAGGGGTGTTGCTCTAATCTTTGGTCAAAGTCCTAGGTTCTAGGAATTCATTTTTCTTGAAACAGCTGCTCTAATGGTTGGGGATCGCCTTGATTTCTAAATTTTGTGAGTGTGGAGTCACTGCCTTGACAGTGTTGTGGGGGTTTATTAACTCTTCAGACTCTCTAAAAGTGAGCCATAAGTGGTTTTGGTGGTGAACTAATTTACATTTGGAGATGCTTTTTGTGGAAGACAGCTTGGTTTGATGGACTTGAAGGAAATCTGGCTTAACTGAGTCATCACAAGCTTCTCTGGTTGAGACTGAGAAGGGGAAATTGGAGCATGTTAACTCATATTTGGTCTTCCAGTGTATTTTAGGGCTTCCTTGGTGGCTCAGTGGTAAAGAGTCTGCCTGCCAATGTGATACAAGCGATGTGGGTTTGATCCCTGGGTCAGGAAGATCCCCTGGAGAAGGAAATGGCAACCCACTCCAGTATTCTCTCCTGGGAAATTCCATGGACAGAGGAGCCTTGTGGGCTACAGTCCATGGGGTTGCAAAGAGTGTGACATGACTGAGTACACAGCACACATAATGTACTTTACATTTGAGATTGCAACACCACTTCTTAAGAGCAAGAAAATTTGACCTTGAACTTTAAATATTTGGAGAATTTCTTTTTCCTGAGAACTTGGTAGTGGAGGTTATGTTCAAATCTGGCATTGTATTTAACTAGGTGTGTGTGTGAGAGAGAGAGGGAGAAGGAAATGGCAACCCACTCCAGTACTCTTGCCTGGAAAATCCCATGGATGGAGGAGCCTGGTANTTTGGAGAATTTCTTTTTCCTGAGAACTTGGTAGTGGAGGTTATGTTCAAATCTGGCATTGTATTTAACTAGGTGTGTGTGTGAGAGAGAGAGGGAGAAGGAAATGGCAACCCACTCCAGTACTCTTGCCTGGAAAATCCCATGGATGGAGGAGCCTGGTAGGTTGCAGTCCATGGGGTCGCTAAGAGTCGGGCACGACTGAGCGACTTCACTTTCACACATTGGAGAAGGAAATGGCAACCAACTCCAGTATTCTTGCCTGGAGAATCCCAGGGACAGAGGAGCCTAGTGGGCTGCCGTCTTTGGGGTCGCTCAGAGTCAGACATGACTGAAGCGACTTAGCAGCAGTAGCAGCAGCAGCAGCAGCAGAGAGAGACAGAGACAGAGAAATAACATGCTCTTTCAGAGTCTTCAGCAGTCACAACACAGTAAAAAATATATGTGTGTGTGTGTGTGTATATTTGTATGTGTGTATATATATATATTTTATAATATATATGGCTATTGACTTGAGGACAGTGTCCCTATGCGTTTGGGAGAGTGACAGTGCTGATGCTTCACAATTTAGTAAATGAAGACTTGTGAGCACTTTCAGGGTGAAGGGACTACCTTTCCCTTGACATCCCTTACCCACGTAGAGGGAGATCTGTTAAAATAACAACTTGAATCTCTGTCTATTCTTTGCCTTTCTTCTTCCCATCAGAGGAAGGAAATGACTTACCTGGTCAGTGGAAGTGGAGACAGAATTGAGCCTACTTAGCTCAGGTCCTTCCTCTTTCCTTTCCTTTGGTTTGACAGCCTTCAGAGAGCACACGTTCTGTTCTGGGTCTTCGTGGACTAAGATTTACTGAGGCAGCTTCCCACGGAGAGACCTCTGAGGGTGCAGCTGTGCCCATGACTGGTTGGATACACCCGCAGGGAACTAGGCAGATGGA
>SJYX01015033.1:0-11945 GCA_006410675.1 Oreotragus oreotragus | reverse complement strand
TTCAGTGCTATTTGTAAGGCTTCTCCAGACAGACATTTTGCTTTTTTGCATTTCTTTTCCATGGGGTTGGTCTTGATCCCTGTCTCCTTTACAATGTCACGAACCTCATTCCATAGTTCATCAGGAACTCTGTCTATCAGATTTAGGCCCTTAAATCTATTTCTCACTTCCACTGTATAATCATAAGGGGTTTGATTTAGGTCATGCCTGAATGGTCTAGTGGTTTTCCCTACTTTCTTCAATTTAAGTCTGAATTAACTTCATAAACTGTAGCTTGCAGACTCCTCTGTCCTTTATTTTATCTGGAGTTTGCTTACTCCTTGGAAGAAAAGTTATGACCAACCTAGACAGCATATTAAAAAGCAGAGACATTACTTTGCCAGCAAAGGTCCATCTAGTCAAAACTATGGTTTTTCCAGTAGTCATGTATGGATGTGAGAGTTGGACTATAAAGAAAGTTGAGTGCCAAAGAATTGATGCTTTTGAACTGTGGTGTTGGAGAAGACTCTTGAGAGTCCCTTGGACTGCAAGCAGATCCAACCAGTCCATCCTAAAGGAAATCAGTCCTGAATGTTCATTGTAAGGACTGATGTTGAAGCTGAAGCTCCAATACTTTGGCTACCTGATGCAAAGAACTGACTCATTTAAAAAGAGCCTGATGCTGGGAAAGATTGAAAGCAGGAGGAGACTGGGACGACAGAGGATGAGATGGTTGGATGGCATCACCAACTCAATGGACATGAGTTTGAGTAAACTCCAAGAGTTGGTGATGGACAGGGAGGCCTGGCATGCTGCAGTCCATGGGATCGAAAAGAGTCGTACATGACTGTGTGACTGAACTGAACTGAAAGCAGAAGTAGATGTTTCTCTGGAACTCGCTTTTTTGATGATCCAGCAGATGTTGGCAATTTGATCTTTGGTTCCTCTGCTTTTTTTTTAATCCAGCTTGAACATCTGGAAGTTCACAGTTCATGTACTGTTGAAACCTGGCTTGGAGAATTTTGAGCACTACTTTGTTAGTGTGAGACGTGAGTACAATTGTGCAGTAGTTTGAACATTCTTTGTTTCATATTCCATCCAGTTTAAAATGAGGTTCTCAGTCATGCACCTATGGTCATCTAATCATGACAAAGGAAGTAAGAATCTACAACATAGAAAAGCCANCACTACTTTGTTAGTGTGAGACATGAGTACAATTGTGCAGTAGTTTGAACATTCTTTGTTTCATATTCCATCCAGTTTAAAATGAGGTTCTCAGTCATGCACCTATGGTCATCTAATCATGACAAAGGAAGTAAGAATCTACAACATAGAAAAGCCAGTCTCTTCAGTAAGTAATGTTGGAACTGGACAGCCACATGCAAAAGAATGAAATTAAAGCACTCCCTAACACCACACATAAAAACAAACTCAAAATGTGCATATATACGGGATCTAGAAAAATGGTACTGAAGAATTTATTTACAGGGCAACAATGGAGAAAGAGACATAGAGAATAGACTTATGGATATGGGGGGGGTGGAGAATGAGATGTATGTCTTTCCATACATGGAAAGAGTAACATGGAAACTTACATTATCATATGTAAAACAGATAACCAAAAGGAATTTGCTGTATGGCTCAGGAAACTCAAACAGGGGCTCTGTTTGACATTGTGAGAAAATATTTGTAAATGAAGGGAAACATTTGCGAATGAATATTTGTAACTGAAGCAACTGGCAAGGAATTATCTCCAAAATATAACAACAGCCCATGCAGCTCAATGTTAAAACAAACAAACAAACAACAACAAAAAAAAAATCAAGCAAACCAGTCAAAAATGAGCAGACCTAAATAGACATTTCTCCAAATAAGACCTACAGATGGATTTTGGGAAGACCTTTGTTATGGTTATGGGCTCTCCACCTCTGCCTGATCAGGAAGATGGGGATGTGCCCTCAGATGCTGCGACTGGTCCCTAACTGTAGCCCCTTCACTGTCTGATTGCTGTGGCCTTTTAAATGACTGAATAACAATGAAAATAGATCCAAAGTGACTTCTCTACTGAAGCAGAAGATTGTTATTACCTTCCATTAACTCAATTTTGGTCTCTGGGAACGGGCAGAATGAGTGAAATACAGAAAACTGAAGAGAAGTAAACCTCACTTTGAAGCTTTCTCCATGACTGTTCTTAAGCCCTGCCTTTCTACTTGTTTTAGTTTTGCTGTGAATTTATAAATAATGAAGACCAAAGAAATAGAAGAAACATTTGAGAGCTTTATACCAAACAATTTTCCTTGAAAGCTGCTATTCTTGGAGGGAAAATCATACCAAGTTCCTGTTTTATTTTGTTTTAACAAGCTTTCTTATGTCCTTTGATTTTGAAGGATAAGACAAATATAAACTCATACCTGCAGACTATTTTTACCAGCTGTGTAAGAATAATGAGATATAAATTAAGGGCTTTGTAATGTGGATGTTTTGCTACTAGAGTTGACTACTCTGAAGATCATTTTTAGCTCATCAGTGTTTTATTTTTGATCTATCACTTCAATGACATTATTTGACCAAACAAAATCATTCTTTCTTTCTAAGCTATGACCTTGTTGTGAACAGAATTTACATTCACTGTGCAAATGTCCGTGTATTATCTATTTAAGCAACATCATAGTTCCATCACTCAAGGAAGTTGAATGAGGTGAACTTTGATATAGCTCTTTCCTCTTCCCCCCATTTTTTAAATGTAACAAATACTTTTTATGTTCTCCTCCTACTTCCCCTTTCCCTTTCCCCTTTTGGAAACATGTCGGGAACTAGATAGTTTAAGATGAGCAATTGAGGGGACTGAGAGATTGATCCACACAGAGCCTGGATTCTTTTTGCTTCATCGTAAGGCTTTCTGCTGGCCAGCCTAATTAAGTACCCTTTTAACAAGAGAACCTTGTGGAAATCCAGCTGGCAACTCAAGAAGTTCAGGAAGCAAGACCACAGACGTTATGCTCTGGGATCTCGGAGAAGGCAATGGCACCCCACTCCAGTACTCTTGCCTGGAAAATCGCATGGACGGAGAAGCCTGGTAGGCTGCAGTCCCTGGGGTCTCTAAGAGTTGGGCACAACTGAGCGACTTCACTTTCACTTTTCACTTTCATGCATTGGAGAAGGCAATGGCAACCCACTCCAGTATTCTTGCCTGGAGAATCCCAGGGACAGAGGAACCTAGTGGGCTGCCATCTATGGGGTCGCACAGAGTCGGACACGACTTGGGCATGAGGTTGGATGCCTCACCTTGTTGAAAAGAGACACTGGACCTAAATGGTGCAGCATGACTTGTTCCTGCTTGGCTAAATTTCTCTACACCACAGTCAGCTAAGTCACCTACAGCGACTTTTGAAAAACAAGGAGAGCACCTATCCCGAGGAGATGGTAGATTTGGAGTAAGCCATCATAGACATAATTCCTCTGATGGCTTTTTCAACAATGGACTTCTTCAAATGACAGGAGATTCATGGCACCAGCCCTCCCTGTTCTGCCATGATTCTGTGGACTCTGCTGTCTCTAAGGGAGCATATGCTGGAATCACAGGGAAACTATCTGATTGGCATGGCTCTTCACGAGGTCCTGATGGCATGAGCCAGCATAGTGGGAGTGGCACAGGAAACCATCACCATTGGAATGGCAGCTTCCATTCCCAGAAAGGCTGTGCCTTTCAGGAAAAGCCACCTACAGATATTAGGGAAGAGAAGAAAGAAGATAAGCTGGAAAAGTTGCAGTTTGAAGAGGAATACTTTCCTTCTTTGAATCCAGAAGCTGGCAAACAGAATCAGCCATGCAGACCTACTGGGACCCCTTCTGGAGTGTGGGAAAACCCACCTAGTGCCAAGCAACCCTCCAAAATACTAGTCATCAAACAAGTTTCCAAAGATCCTGCTGCTGCCTTCTCTGCTGCATTCACCTCACCAGGATCTCACCATGAAAATGGAAACAAATCATCAACCATGGTTCCAAGTGTCTATAAGAACCTGGTTCCTAAGTCTGTACCACCTCCATCCAAGGACAGTGCTCGGAATGGAACACAAATCAGGACCCCTTCCCTCTAGCCAAGAGTCTGCTTTTACCAGTCCAATCTCTGTTACCAAACCAGTAATACTAGCTGGTGGTGTAGTTTTAAGCTCTCCCAAAGATAGTCCAGCCAGCACCACTCCTCCGATTGAGATCAGCTACTCTCTTCTGACCAAGTTGACCCGCCAAACTACTGACAGGAAGAGCAAGTTCCTGAAGACTCTGAAGGATGATCGGAATGGAGATTTCTCAGACAGCAGAGAGTGTGAGAAGCTGGAAGATTCAGAGGACAACAGCACACCTGAACCAAAGGAAAATGGGGAGGAAGGCTGCCCCCAGAATGGTCTTGTGCTCCCTGTAGAGGAGGACTGGGAGGCCCTCTCGCACTCTTTGGAAGCAGAGCACAGGTTACTGAAAGCAATGGGATGGCAGGAGTATCCTGAAAATAATGAGAATTGTCTTCCTCTCACAGAGGATGAGCTCAGAGAGTTCAACATGAAGACAGAGCAGCTGAGAAGAAATGGATTTGGAAAGAATGGCTTCTTGCAAAGTCGAAGTTCCAGCCTATTCTCCCCTTGGAGAAGCACTTGCAGAGCAGAGTTTGAGGACTCAGACATGGAGACAAGTAGCAGTGAGACATGCCTGGAAGTAAGCGTATAAATTCTCACAGTTATATCTGACCCAGTAAACTCAGCTTGTGTGTTTAGGGTTATACAGAAGAAATCGTTCTTTTCCTTTTCCTTTTCTTATTTTATTGTTGAATACTTCATGCACAAGGGAAATAATCATATCCCAAAGAGAGCGAGTCATTGGCTTGTTTAGCTTTTGTTGTTGTTCTTCCCTGTTATCTTCTTAATAGAGAGAACTTTGTGTGGTGGGAAAGATTTTTTAAATGCACGTACACAATATATATGGGGCAATGCACAGGAGGGAGCTGGCAGTGCAGAGAGGAGGAGACACTGGTCTGCAGCAACAGCTTCTAGTACCAGCTCTTGGGGCACTCACCCCTGTACTCAAGCAATCATTGTCAATTGCAAAGTGACTATTGAAGTTATAATTGTATTAAATTAAGGCTAATAATTTTGATATTTTATTTTATTTCTGGCTGCTCAGGTAACGTTAGCCCTTAACCAAGCATATGTGGTTACCCCCCCTTTTTTTTTTCTTTCTGGGTACAGCTGTAAAATATTTGGATATAGGAAATATTGTGTTATTCTTGCAGCCTTGATATTCAGGGTGGATTGTAAAATATAAATTGTTGTGAGATTTCAAAGATTAAGATTATTTTGATAACATTATTTACAGATTTAAAAGATGTGGCTATCACAAGTCTGTTGAGGGGGAAAACTACTGCATAAAATAACTAACTTGGAATAAATGTTTTGCATCAGTTTGGATTGTCTTGTGTAAGAAGTATATTTTCTTTAAAATTAGATGAGTGGATTTAGAGGTCTGAGGAAAATCCAAATTCAGACACTCCCGTTTCTCCTTTTAGCAGATACATTTTTGATGCAGAAAAATCTGTGCAATAAACTGCCAGTAATAAAACCAGAAAAAAAAAGACCTACAGATGATCAATAAACACATGAAAAGGCTTTCATCATTACTGATTATTAGAGGAATGCAAATCAAAGCTGCAAAGATTAGAGGAATGCAAATCAAAGCCTCACACCAGTCAGAATGGTCATCACCAAAAAATCTATAAAACAAGAACTACTGGAGAGAGTGTGGAGATAAGGCAACCCCCTACACTTTTGGTGGGAATGTAAATGTGTGTAACCACTATGGAGAACAGTATAGACTTTATTTAATAAACTAAAAATGGAATTACCATATGATCCAGTAATCGCACCCCTGGGTATATACTTGGAGAAAACTGCCAGGGTCCAGCCTCAGCAGAGTCCAGGGATATCCTCAGGATGGATGACATTGGTGAATGAAGAAAGATAGAGAAAGAGATAAGGAAAGAATGACATGGGGTGACCAAGCTTCTTCGGTGAGCAAGGCCCATTTACTTTATTTTTCTCGGGGCTTTTATACCCTGAGTTGTACATATAGCAAGGTGAAAAATGCGGAGTCAACTCAACATTCCATCAATAATAACTTTCATTCCATCAATAATAACTTTCATCGATATCAGGTTCCTTCCTGCAAGAGTCTTATTTTTTGTACATCATCTTCTGTCCCAGAGGCCTGTTGATATTCCATGACCTCTTTTTGATAAATGTTGGTCAGCCAGAACAATAATCTTCCCTAAAGTGTTTCTTCTTAAATTCCTAGCCTGTGTCACCCTTAAAGTACAGAGTTACATTTTTATGGAGCAAAGATTCAGTGAGTTACAGCAAAGAAAGGACTTATTAACTCAATGTCTAATGTTGCTAATGCTAAGGCTATTGCTTGTTTCTACTACATCCTGATTATATGCACTCCCAGGAACACAATGGATAAGGGATGTGAGAACTTGGCAGCAAGCATAGGCTCAGCGATGTTGCAAGAGTCTGGACAAACCTGCCAAGCAAACCAGAATGCCAACAGGGGGTCTGAAACACTCCCTTCATGCCCGGGAGACCCATCAACCAGAGCCCTAAGTCAACACTTTGGTCAGGGACAGCCCCCTGTTAATGTCAGAAGAGCTGATGAAAGTCATGAAAAAACAGATTCTGGTTTTTGGGTAGATGCTTGAGAAAAGGGGGCCCCTCGAAGCCTGATCTCACCTTTGCCCATCAGGCCTCTTCCTCATGACCTTTGCCATGGGTGGGATTCTCTACACTGGCTCCTGGCAGAAAACCATAATTTAAAAAGATACATGCACCCCAATGTTGATTGTAGCACTATTTCCAACAGTCAGGACATGAAAGCAACCTAAATGTTCATGAAAAAAGGAAGAGGTAAAGAAGACATGGTATATATGTACAATGGAATACTGTTTTTGTTTCAGTCCTTAAATTGTGTCCAACTATGTAGACAACCAAGCCTTCTGTCCATGGGATTTCCCAGGCAAGTATACTGGAGTAGGTTGCCATTTCCTTCTCTAGAGGATCTTTCCCAACCTAGAGATCAAACCTGTGTCTCCTGCATTGGCAGGCAGTTTTGTTGTTGTTGTTGTTGTTGTGTTACCACTGAGCAGCCTGGAAAGCCTACAATGGAAATTTGCTGAGCCATAAAAGGGAACAAAACTGTGCCACTTGCTAAGACATGGATGGACCTAGAGACTGCCATACAGAGTGAAGTAAGTCATAAAGAGAAAAGCAATATAATCATGATGTGGAACCCAGAAAAATGGTCCAAATGAATTAATTTGCCAAGCAGAAATAGAGACACAGATGTAGAGAATGAAAGTATGGATACTAAACTGGAGGGTGAGATTAATTGGGAAATTGGGATTGACATATATATATATTAATACGTGTAAAATAGACAGCTAGAGCAGACTTACTGTATAGCACCGGGAACTCTATTCAGTGCTCTGTGGTGACTTAAATAGGAAGGAAATCCTAAAACCAAGGGATATATGTATATGTATATCTGATTCACTTTGTTGTACAGCAGAAACTAACACATTATGAAGTAACTATATTCAAATAAAAATTAATAATAATAAATAAAATGAGGTGCTCAGGCCTGATGGTGATTTTTATATAGGAGTAAGACATAATGAGGGAAAAAATATTTTACTACTAATTAAAGGATTTTGGGTGATTAGGTCACAAAATTTAAAAAGTTATAGCTCTTCTCTGAATCTGTACTTTAAAATATAGAAAACCCGGATTATATATATATATATTCCCCCCCAGCAGGGGTTTTGTTTGCATCTAATGGATAACATAAAAGAAAGCATATGTGAATGTAAATGAAAGTGAAAGTGAAGGCGTGTCCGACCCTTTCCAACTCCGTGGACTGTAGCCTACCAGGCTTCTCCATCCATGGCATTTTCCAGGCAAGAAGCTGCACAGAATCTAAGACTCATATTAATCAAGACTTTGCACATCTCTGCAAGGAATTTTATTTCTTTAATCTTCCAAAAATGGTGTTTCTCAATGCCTTTTTCACCACCCCTTTGAACCACTCCTTATATATTACAGAAGACATGCTATATAAAAACAGAGGAAATATAACCACCTTGTCTTGCCTCAGGATGAGGAAAATGTCTACAGAGCTTTCCACAATGAATTTATTAAGAAGAATTCCCAGTTTCAAATCTGTCATCTAAGTGTATAAAGGACTTGGGTGTTCATCTCGTTCAACTTCTCACCTATACAGAAATTGTTTCATCAATATCTCCAAGAGAAAACAGCTTTCCCTGGCAGGTATCACAAAAAGTATATTCCTGCTGTTTTTAACTATCATTATTATTGGATTGGCCAAAAAGTTTATTCAGTTTTAAGTAAAAATTAAAAATTCATTCTTCATTTTCACCAAGAACTGTATTGAACAACATACTTACTTACGAATGAACTTTTTGGCCAACCCAGTATCTCCCTTCATTTTAGTTGATACTTGCCTTTGTGATTTTCCGACTCTTATGTCATACAGTAGTTCTAATCTTGTTTCACAGGTGTTTGAGACAATTATGATTAATAATCTGATCCTTTCCCTTTACTCCTGTAACCTGAATTTCAGACACTTCAGCTTTTTGTGTGTAGTGTTTTACTTATCAGTATTCTTTTTAAAACAAAAAAACTGGAGCTCATATTTCATATGTGACCTCCATTTTCAGGCAAAAGGTAACCATAGTCTTTCTTATTAATTTTATTTATATTTTCAGATCAAAGTATATAACATCATCAATAAGGCTCTCACATTTTTGAATTACTATCATTATTTTTATTTCTAACCCTCAATTTTTAGTTTTTGGATTAAGTCTTTTCATGTTATTTTATTATTACTAGTAGCATAATTGTCATTTTACTGACTACATTTCTCTGTAAGTACAATATTGGCTATCTCCATTTTTTGTTCTCTTGTGGTTTTTTTTTCCCTTTTTCCTAATAAGCTTGCAAATGTCATTTATTATTCAAATTTTTTTAGGAATGGAATGTTTATTTATTATAGATACTTCCTTGTTGATATTTAAATAACTTCTTTAATTTATATAGTTTTTATGTTAGCGAGAGAATGTGATTGATGTAAGCTCTATTATTAGAATTTATTTGATTTTTATTATTGGTGTCTTCCAACTTACTCCTGGTGAAGTATTTTCATTTATGCATTTTACTATGCATATTATTTTAATTCTACTGATGTAGCTATTTTAGTGTGCAATATCATTATTTGTTTTATATATAAGTGACCTGTAATGATTCAGTAGTGCTGAATCCAAATACTTCACTCTATATATTACAAATAAGCATTTCATTATATTTCTAGAAATATTGACTCAATTTTCTCATAGAATCTCTTTTTTTTTTTTCTAAATAAATATTTTGGGATTTCATATATATCCCATGCACCAAAACAATAGCAGAGGTATAAAAATAAAAGCATTCATCAAGAAGATTAAAAGTAAAGATATAGTAGATATCAACAAAAGTGGAGATATCATTGTCTTCAAAGTCATTATGCTAAGTTAGATTAGCTAAGTGCATGAAGCTACACTGTAAACTTCATTTATATGAATTTTCCAGAATAGGACACTCTATACAGGCAGAAAGCAGATTAGACCATAGGCTAAGGACAGAACATAATTTGACTGAGTGAATGTCTTCTGGCAATGGTTAAAAATGCCCTAAAACTGGACTGTGGTGGTAATTAGACAATTTTTTAACTTTAACAATCAAAATGCACGAACATTTGATATATTAAGCTATTTTTAATTATTATAGAGGAAATTCATAAAAATCATGCTGATTTTTTTTCTATACGTGTCTATTTTAATAACTAACTAGAGGACTTGGGGGCAAGAGGATCCATTTAATATTCATTATTTTAGTCCTTCTCTAGTATCTTTAAGTGTTTCTGAAACACATTAGATCCTTATTTTATTTTGGTAAAAATAATTATTAACTATATCCATTTTCAATCTGATGACTTGGAGTTTGCCATACTAGTAATGCCCTATTCTATATTCAACTCTCACTTTTGATATATCCATGTTGTTCAGTCACTAAGTTGTGGCCAATTCATTGCAACCTCATGGACTGTAGCATGCCAGGCTACAGTGACTGAATGAAAATCAATACAAACTGAAGTCAGGAACTAGCAATAATGTGTTTGTGTGTGTGTGTGTGTGTGCATGTTTTCTGTAGTAAAGAAGAAGAAGAAAGAAAAAAAAAGCACCCACAATGCTTTCCATTTTCCAGCAAAAATAAATAAAATCTTAAAGAAAGAAATAAGAAAGTATTTTAACCATGTGATATTCCATTATGTAAGATTATTTTAGATCACATTTATTGTATTTACTGAATATCAAAACCTCCTCTAAAGTTTTAATAGGCAGAAAAAAAATAACCTTTTAAATTCCTTTTTTATTCAATGTGACAACAAACATTTGTCTCTGAGAAATATATCTTTGATATTATAGGAGAAGGAAATGGCAGCCCACTCCAGTGTTCTTGCCTGGAGAATTCCAGGGACGGGGGAGCCTGGTGGGCTGCCATCTAAGGGGTCGCACAGGGTTGGACATGATTGAAGTGACTTAGCAGAAGTCACTTAATTATGCTGAGGTATAATTAAGTGACTCAGCATAATTAAGGCCATATATGACAAGCCCACAGCAATTATTCTCAATGGCAAAAAACTGAAAGCATATCCTCTAAGATTTGGAACAAGACAAGGGTGCTCACTCTTGCCATTATTATTTATTCAACAAGACAGGAAGTACCAGCCACAGCAATCAGAGAAGAAAAGAAATAAAAGGAATCCAGATTGTAAAGTAAGAAGTAAAACTTTCTTTGTTTCAGATGGCACAACACTATACATAGAAAACCCCAAAGATGGCACCAGAAAATTGCTAGAGCTAATCAGTGAATGAAACTATAAGCCATGTCGTGTGGGGCCACCCAAGATGGACGGGTCATGGTGGAGAGGTNGAGAAGAAAAGAAATAAAAGGAATCCAGATTGTAAAGTAAGAAGCAAAACTTTCTTTGTTTCAGATGGCACAACACTATACATAGAAAACCCGAAAGATGGCACCAGAAAATTGCTAGAGCTAATCAGTGAATGAAACTATAAGCCATGTCATGTGGGGCCACCCAAGATGGACAGGTCATGGTGGAGAGGTCTGACAGAATGTGGTCCTCTGGAGAAGGGAATGGGAAACTACTTCAGTATTCTTGCCTTGAGAACCCCATCAAGAGTATGAAGAGGCAAAAAACCAGGATACTAAAGAGAAAGTCCCCAGGTCAGTAGGTGCCCAACATGCTACTGGAGATGGGTGGAGAAATAACTCCAGAAAGAATGAAGGGATGGAGCCAAAGCAAGAATAACACCCAGTTGTGGATGTGACTGGTAATAGAAGCAAGGTCCAGTGTTGTAAAGAGCAATATTGCATAGGAACCTGGAATGTTAGGTCCATGAATCAAGCCAATTGGAAGTGGTCAAGCAGGATATGGCAAGAGTGAACATCAACATTCTAGGAATCAGTGACCTAAGATTCACTGGAATGGGTGAATGAAACTCAGATGACAATTATATCTACTACTCTGGGCAGGAATCCCTTAGAAGAAGTGGAATAGCCATCATAGTCTCAAAGAGTCCAAAATGCAGTACTTGGATGCAATCTCAAAAATGACAGAATGATCTCTGTTCATTTCCAAGGCAAACCATTCAATATCACAGTAATCCAAGTCTATGCCCTGATCAGCAACACTAAAGAAGCTGAAGTTGAACGGTTTTATGAAGACCTACAAGACCTTGTAGAACTAACACCCAAAAAAGATGTCCTTTTCATTATAGGGGACTGGAATGC
>SJYX01015032.1:17358-35991 GCA_006410675.1 Oreotragus oreotragus | reverse complement strand
AGAGACACTTCCGAGTACGTTTTACTGTAAACTCATTTTGTTACAAGGAAACAAGAGTCATGAAAGCTGTAATAAGAACAGTCACCACGCACTGTGCTTATAATTTATAATCATCGCGAATAGTTTAACGACTATAGACCACAATCTCTTTTCTGCTTTTATGATTTTTTTCTTGAGTGTGTATGTGTGACAGAGAGGGA
The DNA here is from genome assembly GCA_006410675.1 of Oreotragus oreotragus. Taxonomy (NCBI): domain Eukaryota; kingdom Metazoa; phylum Chordata; class Mammalia; order Artiodactyla; family Bovidae; genus Oreotragus; species Oreotragus oreotragus. The sequence goes on along the minus strand of SJYX01015032.1, from coordinate 35,791 downwards.
GAGGAAGAAGGGGGTAAGTTTTTTGTCTATTCTTCAGTAGGGTGTTTCATAATACATAGCATATGCCAAGTGTAACTTTTTAAAATAATTCCCCCAATTCTGAATTCCAAAATGCATCTGGAACCTCCAAGAGTTTCAGGTAAGGAATTACTAACCTATGTTAGCAGATACCAGATACCCTTGACTGATCATTTACTAAGGGAAGGTGAGAGAGTAGTTAATCAGAGTAGTTATATCAGAGGTGTTAACACATTATAGACCAGAGACATATTAATGCCATGGGCATTGGTTTCCACAAGAATTCCCTGGTTGATAATGTGCTAAGAAAGAGGGCTGAGGATCCAGAGTACCTGAGAGGGAAACTGGAACTTACTGGCATCACCCATCTGTGCCTGTTTTCCCATCTCAAAACTGAAAATAACAGTGCTTATGTTATAGGTTGTTGTAAACAATAAGATCATACAGATACACGATCAGAGCAAACACAAAAGTACTTGTGAGCTATCATGACCACCATTATTATCACCATCATTTAATTCAATTCTTGCAAAACCCCTGTAAGACAGCTCCTATTTGTATCTTATTTTACAAATAAGAAAACAGACTCAGACAAGTCCAGCAAACATACCCAAAGTCACCCAGTGACCAAGTGGGCAAGCAAAATTTGGACTGAGACCTGTTCAGGTGCAATGCCTGGGCCCTTACCATGCCTGACCTCCCATCAACCAGCAATCAACTATGAAACTGTTTCAATAGAAAACAGGCTCAGAACTGAAAGTAATCAGTGGGAGACAGAGTAGAGGGTGAAGGCTACCAGGAATGGGGGCGGGGATGGGAGAGCAATAAGGGGGCCTGTCCGAGGGAATGGTGAAATCCTGGGGTGGGCAGGTGGGAGCCATAGAAGACCCTTAAGCAGTGACTGACATGATGAGAGGAATGTTCTAAGGTTCATTTGCAGGAAGCCTATGAGATGTCCTAGAGGAGGGAATGAAAAGAAGCAGGAAGACCAGTTACCAAGCCATTGTAGAAACCCAATCATGAAGTGACAAACATCGTGATCAGGTATAGTGAAAGAGAAAAGGGGACGATTTTGGACGGCCATTTTTAGGGAAGAAAGGACAAGGCTTGACCTGGGCTGGACAGAGAGGATGAAGGAAAAGGCCAAGAAGGTGGGCATGTCTCTTTACTTGTGGACAAGTAAAAAAAAAAATCAATAAGACCCCAGTAGAAAAGGAATCATCTTGAACTCATGCAAAATCATTGCACAGGAAAGTCATGTGCATGGTGACTTCCAGAGAACATTCAAAGTGTAGGTCTTCAGCAGATAAAAATCACCACTGTGGGACGGAGCTCTCTCTCACCACTTTCAAGCCATGAAAAGGGTTTCATAGATTACTGACATCCACTGTAACCCCTTCCACAAACTTCATAGAATGAAATGCTAGGAAATCCACTAATGGGACCTCCCTATCAGCAGAATTGCCACTTTCCCCACCTGAAACATGATCAGTGAAAACAAAAGAGTCTATAATCTTAGGGACAAAGGTTTTACTGTCAGATAAACCTGGGTTTTAATTCTAACTCTGCCGTTTGCTACTGTCTGAAGTTAAGCGATTCTTTAACCCCCTTCCTGGTTTGCATGCTAGGGAATAATAACCCACACCTTTTGGGGATGTTACAAGGAAAACATGAGATAATGCTTAGGGCCGTGCCTGAAACATAATAACCATTTTATGAAATACCTTGTGACTCTGAACAACTTACTTGTAGGTTGTAAGGGTTGTGGAGGAGAAGCACGTGGCTTTAGTTTTTGTGTCTGGGGGCCTGGGGAGGGATGTTGTATAGGAAGCAGAAATTTCCTCCATCTCTCAGGAAACAAATGTTCATATTTAGCTTCCCTCTATCCCACAGTTCATTGGTCGCAGCTGTCTTTATGGGATAAAATAAATGATCTGAAAGGATATGACAAACCGATACTGCTTTTGGAGCCTCTTGTAACCAAGGCATTTGTTCCTTAGCAACCTCGTAAATGTCCGGCTACCCAGACCCACGTCTAGAAATTGCTGTCAGCCAGAGGGATGAGTGTAGCTTCCTTGGTGGCGAAGTGAGAAGGATATGCTTCACCTGGGATTCGAGTTATCACCCCCATGAGGAACAGTTCGGGGAAGGTGATTACTTGCGTTGGACCATTGCTCATTATTAATTTGGGCATCAGTCATCTTTTTCTGAACTGGCTGCCCCCAGCCCAGGGGCACAGGAATGGCTTAGGACCATCAGTGTGCTCGCTGTTCAACCACCAATCAAATAAGCCTGGGAAAGGCATTTTTCAGAGGAGAGAGGGGACATCTGTCTTGGCTGGTTCTTCAGTTCTCTCCACGGAAGCAAGAAGGGCAGTTTTCATTTAAAGCAGAATCTGTGACCCTGCGGCACTGGGACGTGCAGGTCTGAGGTGTCCCAGTCTTCTATCTCTTTGCTGCTGCTGCTGCTGCTGCTAAGTCACTTCAGTCGTGTCCGACTCTGTGTGACCCCATAGACGGCAGCCCACCAGGCTCCCCCATCCCTGGGATTCTCCAGGCAAGAACACGGGAGTGGGTTGCCATTTCCTTCTCCAATGCATGAAAGAGAAAAGTGAAAGTGAAGTCGCTCAGTCTGTCCGACTGTTAGCGACCCCATGGACTGCAGCCCACCAGGCTACTCCATCCATTGGATTTTCCAGGCAAGAGTACTGGGGTGGGGTGCCATTGCCTTCCCCCTTCTATCTCTTTGTTGTGCTTTATTTCCTTCAAAGCACTTATCACCCTTGAAAATGACTGTAATGTTTTTCTGCTTATTGTCTGTCTACTCAGAAGAACATAAACTCCAGGAGGGCAGGGATTTCGCCTGCATGGTAGAATGGTTAAGAGTGGGGACTTTGGAACTAGACTGCCTGATTAGAACCTACGCTCTGCACTTAGCTGCTGTGACGCTTGCACAAGCCATCTCAATTTTCTGTGCCTTGGCCTCCTTATCTTTAAAATGGGCAAAATATCAAGACATAATAATAATATAGCATAATACTGCTGTAAGGACTAAATGAGTCCAGGTATGTAAAGTGCTTAGAATACTAAGCAGTCTGTATTTTGTGAAAGTGACAGTTGCTCTGTTGTGTTTGACTCTTTGTAACCCCATGGCCTGTTGTAACCCACAGGCTCCTCTGTCCATGGGATTCTCTAGGCAAGAATATTGGAGTGGGTTGCCATTCTCTTCTCCAGGAGATCTTCCTGACCCAAGGATCGAACCTGAATCTCCCGCATAGCAGGCAGATTCTTCACTGTCTGAGCCACCAGGGAAGCCCCTGAATATGGCAAGCATACTTTGACAGTTTATGCTATCCCGATGATAATTATTTGTTAAATCTAACGCATCTTGAGCTGAGTCTGATCAATAAATATTTGTTAAATATCAAATACATAAAATACTGAATCTGTAAATGAATTCCATTGAAAGGAAACTAACTTGCAATGTTAGAAGATTTTGCCTCTAATAATCAATCACTTGCCCTCCCTTGTCTTCTAGTGTGCTTTCTTGAGTAGGAGATAAATGGGCAGAGTCAGAGGCAGCGAGCCTCAGTCAGGCACCTCACAGTGTAGGACACGCATATGACGGGCACTGTGGCCCAAGGAATCTGTATATTCACAGAGATCATCAAGATTTGAGAGGGGACTTCAGATGGCCATTACGAGTTCACCGTTTCAGTTCTAAATGAGATGGTGTCCAATGCACGCTTTCTTCCTACAGGCTTTCCTCTCTTCCTTCTCTTTCTCCTTTGACACTGTTGCTTAGTGACCACTGCAGTAGAGATGGCTGATCACTGTCTGTATCAGAGTCTCATTCCTTTCCATTATGTGCAAACATGTGACGGCGTTCCCGTCAAGGAACATAAGCTGTTGTGATGTACTCTCCTTCTGGACTCTTCTGTGCTATCTCCTACTTGCTCGTTCCCCCTACCTATCTGCCCCCTGAGAGAACCAGAGTTCTTTTAAAGCCCAAGAAGATGGAGTCGTAAGATAGAAGTGGCCTGGATCCTAGATTTGCATTTGGAGGGAAGCTGGAGATGCTGACATGAGCAAGCAGTAAACACTTATTAATTTAGGCCATGGATGCAGAGAACAGAGGCTACCAGAGAGGAAGTGGGATTGGGGAAGGCAAAATGAGTGAAAGGGGTCATCTGCATGGTGAACGATGGAAACAAATTTCTGGTGGTGAGCATAGCCTTCAAGATTTCTTGCTTCTCTTCCTTTCTGGTTCACTCTGCAAGACTGTAAGTTTTAGCGACTCTTCTGTTCTTAGGAGCGGTGGGAGGGAATCACCCGGGAAGGAAGGGCAGCATCTTCTGTTGGCTAAGTCCTGCCTCGCATGTGCAGGCCATCCATTTGCCTCTGTTTGCCCAGGGGTGTCCTAGTTCTGTCTCCTATTGCTTCTCTCACTCTCAGAAGTGCTCTGCTGTGTAATCGACAGTTATCCTCCTCTTCAGTTAACACGTACCAAGCAGCATCACGCAGCCTCGTCCACGGCTGCTATAACCTGGGGAGGGCTGGAGGCTAGGAACACAAGGTGGATCAAGCCAGCCAAGGGCAGAGACTGCTTTCCATGGCAGGAAGGGCAGGGGCGCAGTAAGAAGCTGGTTTGTGCAGAGGCCATCTGGTTCTGGAGAGCCTCTGCTCTCTAGGAATCCTAGACGGCAGTCTGGCCAGCTTGCTTGGCAGCCTGGCTGATACCAGAAGGAGGCCAAGGACTCAGGCGCTGGCCAGAGTCGCTGTCTCATGCCTCAGTGCTGGGGACTGAGAGTTCAGGCTTTGTACCAGCGGCATGTGCCTCCTCAGATACAGAACTCCGTCATGATCAATCCTGGATCCAGGGCTGCTCGGAAAACCGTGCCGTGCTCGAAGGACTAAGAAGGTTGCTTCCTAGCACGTCCTATCTGATAGATCTGCAGACGCCCTGGAAGGGGATTAGAAAGCACGTGACCCAGTCCCACTGGGGGCTGTGGGAGTGCACAAGCTGCCTGCAGGAGCAAGCCTGTCTCCCAAGGCAGCTGGTCTCTCTTGATCCGGCAGTAAGGTCACCCGGAGGGTGACGGTGCTATAACCCGAAATAACCAACCCCCGCCCCCCGCCACTAAAGTTCTTTTTTCCTCCTTGGCCTTTGAAAAACAACCCACGCTGGCATGAAATGTGAGGGCTGTGCCTCCGAGTCATGTGTCATACCCCGAAGTGGCATGAAAACGCAACTTTCATGAGCGCTCGAGAGGCAAACAAAGAAACCACTGCAAATATTTGACTGATCTGACTGTCGGTCTCCCCTGCTTCTTGGCAGAGACCCAGGAGGAACAGTAATTAAGATAACTTAGTGGCTTCCCAGGGGCACTGGAGGAGACAGCCGAGGGGCCTTTCACTTTCCCTGGGGGGAGTGTGTCCACAGGCAGCGAGTGCGCAGCTCAGAGATGCTTCTGGAAGCCATGCCAACGCACACCTGCCACAGAGGACAAGGTCAGAGACAGACTCATGGCCCTTCTGGAAGATGTTACTACCGGGGCCAGGACCTTGGGAGAGGGCAGCGAGTGGGCAAATAAGTTTATTGTTATCTGGTCCATGTAGATGGGGGCAGCGGCAAACGCTGACCTGTCCCACAGAGAGCCTGCAGTGCCCGGCTCCGTGCTGGCAATATCCCCAGCCTCCGACGTCTGATGCTGATGCCACCTTAGACAGCCAGGCACGTGCAGCAGGTGGTTGGACTGCAGGGAAGCAGCATGTGTCAGTGAGGGCTGCTTGAAGCCACACGAGCGTGGAGGCTGCGGTGGCATCCGGTGACGATTGGCAGCGGCAGGTCGCTCCTGGGGGCCTGTGCATCTCTTTCCGCCTCCAGCCAGGCCCGTGGCAAAGTGCGTCTGGCGGATTCCTCATTAAAGCTCTGCACGGCTTCTTTTCTCTCCTTCAAAGGGCTGAATGCTCCAGGAAGCATGGAAGGATGAGAGCGGTGGGCCGCGCTTGGGAAGGTTGGGGAGCGGCTGCCTTCCCTCCACGTGGCCTCGCCTGTCATTTTCAGTTCCTACTTGCAGGGTCCGTGTCTTCAGTGTCCAAGCTGCTTAACTAGGTGCTGACTGGCCCAGTGTGGGCACTGCAGGTTGTCTGTCCCCCAGCTATGAGAACCAGACCCAAGCCTCCGGGCAGGAAACAGCATCACCTGTATCTGCGGACTGTGACAATCATCGTGCTGGGCTCCACTGTGAGAATCGAGCAGGTAGAGAAGAATCAAACATGATTCCTGACATAAGGCGCAAGGAGACTACATCTACACAGGTGCCACTCCCGATTCTTTCATGACATGTCTTCTTGTGGCAGAGGAAAACAGACTCATCAAAAATAAGTAGTTTGCTTTTTTCCTAGGCACTTGTTACGTGCCAGGCAAAGTGGCAAAAGCTGATACGTGCTGTCTCATTTCACCCTCCCAGAAACCTTATTTTCATCCCCATTTCTCAGGAGGAACAAAGGCTATTAAGAGAAGTTAAATAACACACCCAGGGCCACAGACTCTGGCTGGTGGCCAAGCAAGGACTTGAACTTGGATTTGCAGGAGTCTTAATGGTGGAAGGTTGCCAGAAGTTTTTCAAGAACCCGGGTGCAGCTGGCTGCCAGCATATTTGGTGACTGGCCTGGCTGGTAAGTTTCCCAAAGAAGCCAGTGGGCAGAGAAGAGGGAGGAAGGCAGAGCCGAGGAGTGCTAGGGTCAGACTTGAGCAGAGTGAGTTGGGCACCTGAGGACAGGAAGATGTCCCACTCGAGATGATGAAGAAAGATGCCAAGAGAGGTCTGGATGCCTTTGCTGGGCAATGACCATACCTGGCCCATAATCTCCTCCGTCCACCTCCTAACTTCTCTCTCCTTCTGTTTCAGCCACACTGCTCTCCTCTCTGTTCCTGGAATATGCCAGACTCATCCCAGCCTCAGGGACTTTGCACAAGATCTCCCTCTTGATCTTACAGCTGCCTGCTTCTTGTCCATCAAGGCTGCCTAAACACCATGGCATTAGAAAGCACACTCTAAACCATCCATTCTAAAGTACTCTGATCACTTCTCCGCTTCTGCTCTCAGCAAAAAATGATCAAAAACTCTTTGGGGAAAACAAAAACAAAAACACCTTGTCACTTATCTGCTAATTTATACTCCATCTCACTACTCTCAGACACAAACTTCTTAAGACTGGGAGACTTTATGATAACTACACATGGAATGTAATTTTTAAAAATTGTGGGGCTTCCCTGGTGGCTCAGTGGTAAGAAATCCGCCTGCCAGTGCAGGAGACATGGGTTTGATCCCTGGTCCAGGAAGATCCCACATGCCGCAGAGTGACTCGGCCTGGGCACCACAGTGACTCGGCTTGTGCTCTAGAGCCTGGGAAAGGCGACTCCTGAGCCCGCGTGGCACAACTGCTGGAGCCCAGGCACCCTAGGGCCGTGCTCTGCAACGAGAAGGCACTGCAGCGAAGAGCCTGCGCGCCTCAGCTAGGGAGGGGCCCCACTCGCCACGGGAGAAAAGACCACATGGCAACAAAGACCCAGCACAGCCAGCAGTGGGTTAAAAACAAATCGCGACCACTATGCTGCATACCTGAAACATATACAATATTGTGTACCAGCTATACCTCAATAAAATAAACCAATAAATCAACGTTAACCAGCTTTGAATGCAGAAAAAATAAACTAGAAGAGAGTAGGCTTGTTTTACTCCACATGGGACCTCTGGGGCCTAGAGCAGTGCCTGGCATGCAGCGGGTACTCAGAAAAGACCTTGACTGAGTGAATGAAAACTTTTAGGCTCAAAAGAAAATAGTACCCAGAGTGAAGTGTACTACAGTCCAGTGGGATCTTGTGATACAAATACTGAAAGGACATAACCTCTTAAGGAAAGGTTCCTAGGAAGTTTTGCTAAACACTATCCAGTTTTCCTGGGTTTTGTTTGCTAACTGCTCAGATGATAACACAAGGTGACATTTAATGAGGCTAGGCACTGTTCTAAGTGATTCTTAGGCATGATCTTATTCAATGCTTGTAACAGCCCCTGTACATGAATCATTATCCCCACTTTGCATATGAGGAAACTGAGGCACAGAGAGGTTACATCACTTGTTCTAGAGTTGGCAAGGGGTGGGACTGGGGTTCTCTCTCCAGCAGTCAGCCTCAGAGGGTGTGCCCTGAATCCACTGCACTCCAGGCCACTGGGCACACCAAACAAATGGGCGGTCACTGCTGGTCAGCCTTGTTCACGTGGGGAGACCCAGGTTTATCCTCCTGTCTTCAGAAGGAGAATCTACGCATCAGGGCAGGAGAGCCTCGGACAACAGAATGGGGCTCCTCAAGCAGCCCGCAGGACTGTCAACAGAAGCACACTCAGGACACAAGCAGCTTCATGTTTTGGATCCTACTTCTTTGGCCCAGAATACCTCTTCCCTCTTGGGAGGCCTGGTGGTAAGACCAAGATAAGGGCGCCCGTGGTGCGGGGGGTATCCCGCCCACCTGTAATGAGATGGAGCAATTTTCCCAAACTTAATGGGGGAGAAACTGTTTTTTAACAAACTGCTTAGAGCAGAAAGCAAGAAACCAAAGAACTCGGGGGCAGGCAGGACTTGCCTGGAGGAGATAAAGGAAGACTCTTTCGGTTACTGGAAAAGGGGAGGGAGCTAGAGAGAGATAAAGGGAGGGGAGGAGACAGCAGCCACGTGTTGGGAACCAGCTAGGCCACAATGTGGCTTCTTCCTGTGATCCGCACCCCCTCACCAAATCCAAGCAATAAAAACAAGAAAAAACTAGGAGAAACTGTAAAGAGGTTTGCTATGAACAAGTTTGTTACAGAAACCGGCAAAGAGAGAGCAAGTACCATTCCTGGACACCACACAGCGGGAAAGTGGAGGTTAAAAGATTCGAGAGGAACAAGCCACAGGAACTCAGAAACCACGGATGAGGTGGCAGGGCACAGACACACTGAGCGCTGAGCAGGAACTCCCAGCCAATGCCTGGTTTCCAGTAGAAGGCCCGAAGGTCTCTAGATTGGGTTCATAGGAAAGAAAAATCCGAAGCTCCGCTCACAAGCCTGAGTCTTGCCCAGGCCTCAGGTTACAGAGGAAATTGAATGTAAAACTATTGGTTCCATCAACAAACACTGACCACCTACTATGTGCCTGGCCCTGCTCTGGGCAGTGGGGATCCAACAGTGAATCATACGGTCAAGGTTTCGGCCCTCCAGGCACAGGACACAGTCTTAGGGAAGTAAAACACCAAGGAGTGACGAGGGCTATAAATGAAAAAGAGCAAACCAAGGACAACCCAAATGGCCCCAACAAGTGAACAGACAAACTGATTACAGCGTATCCATACAACTGGAAGTCGACTGGATAATAAAAGGGATGAGCCACAGATACACACAGGGCTTCCCTGGTGGCTCAGATGGTTAAGAATCTGTGTGCAATGCAGGAGACCTGGGTTCGATCCCTGGGTTGGGAAGATCCCCTGGAGAAGGGAACGGCACCCCACTCCAGTATTCCTGCCTGGAGAATCCCACGGACAGAGGAGCCTGCAGGGCTACAGTCCATGGGGTCGCAAGAGTCAGACTTGACTAAGCAACTCTGATCTGGCTTCACAGATACACACAATATGGGTGAACCTCACTGACATTATGCAGAACGAGAGGCTAGACGCAAAAGAGCACAGGATACTGTGTCCATAAAACACCAGGTAAGACAAATCCAACCTCGAGTGACAGCAAGCGGGTCAGTGCGGGGAGGGATGAGGTTGGCATGGGGCCCAGGGAGCTCCTGAGGGTGGTCACATTTTACACCACGACTGTGATGGTGCTCACGCAGTTTTCACATTTAAGGAACCAAACCATACGTGTAAAACGTGGGCACTAGCAGCCAGTAAATGATAGCTAAATCAAGTCGGTTGAAGGCAGATAAAGCAGAGCATGGGATAAAGTATAAAGGCGTCTTAGTTTCCCTTGTCAGGAAAGAGCTCACAGAGGGCGTGGTGTTTAGGTAAAGTCCTGACAAGAGGAAGGAAGGAGCCATCTGCATATCAGGGAGGAACATTCCAGAATGAGGGAACAGCCAGTGCAAAGCTACGCATGAGACAGGATGACCTGGGTGTGACTAGGGGAGAGAAAGTGGGTCAGTGTGGAGGAGGGTCTAGGGAGCGAGGACAAGACCAAAGATCCGCGGGCCTTGGGTACGTCGGTGCCCGCTACAGTCCAGCTCGGCTGCCAGCGCTGGAGACGCATCAGGCGACCCCATTGCCTCTGCCCTCAGGGAGCTGGCACTCTAGAACAACCTCAGGTTTCCCTTTTAGTGTGATGGGAGGCCGATGGAAGGTCTGCGGAGATGAATGCACTGAGGAAGAGCTAAATGAGGTGAGATCAGCTGTTCTTTGTAACAAGAAGACAGCTCCTCACCTGTGTTCATGGTGGTGGGTTCCCGAGGGCCCTCGGGGCTGGCAGGGGCTTTGGTGGGCTGCTGGGTGAGGATAAGCAGATGGTGGGTTCTGCCAAGCTCCCCTTACCAACCCCTCATCAAGCCTAAAACTGTGGTTTTCAAGTTTCAAAGGAGTATGATTTGAAAGTCTGGTATGGGATGGGAATCATGTAGGCAGAACAGAAAAGGAATAGAAAAGGATCAATTATTACTGCTAAAGAAGACATCAGCATCATCATTATTCCTATGGTGAGATCCTCGCCCCCTCCACCTCAGGGGTGTTTCCGAGAGGGATCCACTTCCACGAATAGACTTACAGTGATAAGGCCAGGCCGGGCCAAGGCAGACACAGTGTATCCCTTGGTAGGTGGCCCTTCCAGGCCTGATGCCAAAATGCCTGGCAGCCACACAAGGGCCAGCACTGTCTCGCCCACTGCTGCAGCCCCTTGGCACACAACACACAGCAGGTGCTCCACAAATGTTGGTGGAGTCCAGGGTTATGGCCTGAGTGATGTATCTAGCTGAACAGAGTGTCTGCTTGGGAGATCGTTAACCCTCTCCCACGAAATTTTTGAGATCAGAGAGAAACAGTTGAAAACCGTAAGTTTGATCTCCTATTTTTCAAGACTTCCCCTGAGTACATAAAAGCGTGTGTTCCCAGTTTCAAGGGTAACTCATAGCTTTGTGGCGTTTGGCCACTTTTCCCTTTTATATAACACGGATGCCTAGCAGGGGCTGTGTACATGGCTATAAGCCCGCAGTAACTCAACACAGGGTCACGGCCACTAAACCTCCAGAGAGGCTGCCCTCCTTGGTCCCTCCTAGCCGTATAAGAGCCAGGTCTCAAAGGCAAAGCTATGTCCTCGTTGGTGAGTGACAGCTAAAGAAAAGTACAATTTCTAAAAAGAAGACAGTCTTATGTGAAGCTTCAGCACAGCCCATACAGAAGGGGGATCTTCACTGCCCTTGGCTTGGAATGGTCTTTCCCTCTCTTCCCTTTTTCTTTCTTTGCTTGACTCACCTTCTAACAGTCAGCTTGGGTAGCATCTCCTTCAGGAAGCTGCCCTAAAATCCTGCACAGGTTAGAACTAGTAGCCAGTTTTATGCTCTTAAACCTCCTACACCCAACTCTTCAGGAATGGTAATAGCTAATATTTGACGATCATGCAAGCAATAGGAACAAACTCCATAAATGATACATGGCACCGACTTCAAGAAATGTACAGCACAATAGTGCTAGCAGGATGTATGCTGTCCACCTGTGGAAAGGTGGGCTTGGGTTGGACATGGCCGGATGTGCTGGGCATTGTGCCCCAGGAAAGGCACCCCAATCCCCTACCACCTCATACATTTATAAGAGGATTGAGAGGAGACAGGAATCACCTGACCGAATTGGCAGACCCTAATCTTTGCAATCTGGATTAGAGTCTTGAGGGAGATCAACGAAAACTCAAGTCTGCAAACCGGCACTGGTTTCTGCCAGAGGCCTTGCCATCCTGCCTGGAGAGACCTCTGGTTGCTAGGTTACCTGCGAGAGAGAAGTAAGGGCTCTGGACCAGTCAGACTGATCGATTGATCTCCACGGGGTGCTCACTCTTTCCTGGGCATTATCTCATTTATTCTCTCAACAACCCGATGAGGTATAGGCCTCATTTTACGGATGGTGTAGCTGAATCTAGAGAGTTTCATCCACAAACCTCCAGCTACTACAGAGGGGAGATAAGATTCCAACCCAGACTAAGCCTATTCTGGAACATCAGTTCTAATCTTCTGCCTGGTACTTCAGCTCACAGCTCTCCCTGCACGATGATGCCACTGTTACTTGACTTGTCAGGTCCTTATCTTTTTAAACGCCTTTCATCTCTGCATCCCCAACACAGACCTGCAGTGAATATCTGTTGAGCGCATGGTTGGATTGATTTCATATTTTGTCTTCCCACAAGGTAATGCCCTCATTGTGCTGCCTTATGATCCAACCTGAAGACCAAGCCAGCCACAGCATAGGGGTCAAGTTCAATGAAACTGACGAACATCTCTAGGCCATGCCAAGATGCGCTGAAGCTCTACCATGGGGTCAGGAGAATGGAGGTTTTACCTCTTAGTACCTTGCTGATGTGATTTCTTATTTACTGCACATTCCCATCTAGTTGTCTTTAGCCAGTGGTTTCTCAGAAATGTCACATTTGGCTCCTTGCCCTCCTAAAATCAATAGGAGGGTCTCACAGAGGCTGCGTGTGAAAATAAATGAAATATATCACTGAGGAGAGGGAGCAAACTGGGAACGTGTCCAGTCACGTTCCTTCTCAAGTGGGCAAGAGGCAGAGTCACAGGCACTGGTGGCTTGTCTCCAAACTGGCCTGACCCTTTCACCAGGCAGCACTGTGACCTTAAAGAGCATTACTTTGCTGGCAAAGTCTGTCTACTCAAAGCTATGGTTTTTCCAGTAGTCATGTATGGATGTCAGAGTTGGACTATAAAGAAAGCTGAGTGCTNTTACAAGGACACCAACCTTCATGACCTCATCTAACCCAGGTCACTTCCCAAAGGTTCTAGCTCCCAATACCGTCACAGTGGGGGTTAATGTTTCAACATAATAAATTTGTAAGGGACCCAAACGTTCAAGCCGTAACAATCTGCACACTGGAATAAGACAGTAAATAAAATGTGCAGGCATAAATCACAATTCGAGTGAAATACATAATTTTTAATTAATCAATGTACATGGAATTCATTAATATTAATCCATCACATCAAAAAATACTAAGCACTGTACTGAATAGGGTAGGTTATATAATAGGAAACCAATCACTCAGATGCCTGAGAAACAAAGATATGAGCTCCAGGCACANCATAATTTTTAATTAATCAATGTACATGGAATTCATTAATATTAATCCATCACATCAAAAAATACTAAGCACTGTACTGAATAGGGTAGGTTATATAATAGGAAACCAATCACTCAGATGCCTGAGAAACAAAGATATGAGCTCCAGGCACATCATGAGATTCCTCCTTCCCTAAATTTTCTAAAATATTTTTTATTAGATACTCTCTTTTCATTTTGAGTTTCAGCTGTTCAAAACAAACATAACCCCACATAGAGTTTAGTGATTGTTTAATTAGGAACCACTCCATTTTGGAAAAAAAAATCAGTGGTGAGAAAAATATATGCTCTCCAAAGGAGTTCATGAAAATACAAGTCTAAATATGAAGAAGAAACTAACTCTATAAATAGAGTTAGAGTTCTTAAATCTACCTGAGCAGTAACAGAGTGGAATATATGCAAGATACAGGGTTGCCTGACTACAGAGTTCTAGGAGAACCTGGACAAACCGCTTTAGAGAAGTGGTCCCCCCAAAATGACTTATGTCAAGCAGTCATACTAATGTACATCTCCTATGTCACTTGGGCTTGAACAACCTTTGCATTATCCAATTATCAGCTTCAAAAGAAGACTGAGCATAAAATCTTACCAGTTTATTCTTCAGTAAAAACTAAAATAAAATCTAAAAGTGCCCATTGTGCTGTTTTCCATACCAAAAGAAGTCTTTTTCACATAGTGGTTCTCGGATATCCTTCCAATTTTAACCTCCTTGCCAACCATTTACAAGAAAGGCACAGAGTGCTTACTGTAGGAGAATACTTCATCATCTCAAACCAGCACACAGAAGCTTTGAAGACACATTATTTTCATTTTGTGTTTTTGCGCTTTTAATTTGTTAATAGAGAATGCTGTTCTTGGCTTGACTGAGATTCTAAAAATAAGCTGTTTTTAAAATTCTCTTTTTCCCCCTCTAAGATTAAAACTGTTTTATCCAGCATTCCCAGATGCTTCATGCTCACTGTCCAGACTTTGATAGCATAACATGTCTTCTCAAGACCTGTATTTGCTTTCCTAGAATTCTTAATACTGCTGGTCCAAGTCTGTGTGCCCAAAGCATAGTGAGGCCAAACAAGCTGAAATGTCTGAGCTCAGAGCAAAGAAAGTTTTATTCCAAGGCCTTGCCAAGAGATAGGTGGCTCATACTTTAAAAACCCTGAGCTGGGGTCGCAGTGTCTGTGATCAGTTTGGACACAGTTCTCTGATTGGCTGGTGGTGAGGTCACAGGGTAGTGTCACAGGGGTTCATATTGTCAGTCCTTAAGCTCCAGGAGGCCTGGGGTTGTGTGCTCATGGTCCACAAGTAGTTAACATCTTCCATTTGCTGAGGGTTTTTACATCTACAAAACAACTCAAGAAGTGTGCATCCAATACTATTATCTAGGCCTTCAGAGAGGAGCTAAAGTGGAGGATAGCTGGGAAGGCCTGTTCCGGAAAGGCCCCTGGGTCCTGCTCAGTTACAGTACCAGTCAGTGAGTAACAAGCTGAGAGGGAAAAGAAGGCAGGTGGGGAGGGATGGGGTGGGAAGGCAGGAAGGTAGTTCTATTTATGTCATTTCATTTGCTTTTCATTAAAGCTCTAAAGGGAAGATACTGTTAACAACATTTTCAAATGGTGAACCACACACAGACCCATGGAGATTCAGCAACTTGGCCAAGACCAGGCAGATAAGAAATAGCAGAACTCAAGAACTCGACATCAAGTGAGGGTTGTCTGACTCTAAAGCATACACTCAGATTACTCCTCCCTGGTTCTTCCCATACATCCACAATTGATCAAAAATATTGGAGAGTTGATTACATCAACTGATCCATTTTGGTTTTTTTTTGTTTTTTTTTTTCCCATGAATTATTTTTTAATAGCAAGGAAGATACATTGGAAAAATACATTCTTTAGAGAAATACAAATGATACAGTATTAGAAACACATATAGTTAAAACCTGACAGAAGTATATGGACATGTAACTAGAATACTTGTCGCCATTAAATTTTATATTCAGAATATGAATACAGAAATTGTTTGTTTAAAAGGGTATAACATACATGATTTTCAGAAATTATTTTGGAAAATAACTTTTGAATAAAACTATTTTTAGGTAATGAATACTAATCAAATATTTTTAAATGTATATCTTTTACTATTTTAGTATGCCCTTTGATTTTATCATCTTCCTAGTTTGGACAATAAATCATATGTCCATCCTGCCCGTAAACATCTCCACCTGTGAGTGATGAATGCTCTTCTATTATCTCAGTCATTATCCTTTAATGATATCCTCTAACATTTCAATTAATAAGGTAAGTCGCCAAATACATACTTTATATATAAAACTGTAGAATGGGATAAAAGAATTTATATTAATAAATAGAATACATAATAACTATAGTTTTTCTTTCTACAACTAGTCATGTGCTTGCATACAGTATTTATAAATTCCTGCTTCTGTTACACATTTTATATTCCCTTTACTTTCAGATAAAACCTCAACTGGTCACAGTACTTCTCCTGGTGGGATGACTCAAAACTTCATTTTTCAAGTTTCTGAGACTAGTGGTCCACCATTTTACCATTAGAATGACAACAGGTGCCCTCCTGTCTTTAATTTCATCAGGAAGATTACTGTCACAGTATCAGTGAAGGACTCAGTACCTGGTTCTGAAACTAATCCTCACCCAACTCCTGAAAGTGGATTTCCAGTCCTATTCAATCTCTGGCCCTTTCCTCCATCTTGGATAGTCTCTTAGCCTCGTCTCTACCCAGTTTCTAGCTCCTTCCACTTCACTGTATTTCTGTGCCAGTGTTTTTCCAGCCAGTGTCATGTTTAAAGCCTCTTGGATTATGGAAGTTAACAGCAATTTTAGTTCTTTAGAATAAATTGACATGCCCAACACATTTATTTTCCTCGATGAATGCTGAAAAAAGTATGTTAAATTTTAAGTTAAAGGTAGGTATATTATCAAATTGATTAATATTTAGTCTTTAAAAGGCACTTATATCCCATAATATAATTTACTACTTATTTGTCTTATATGAACTACCAGGGAAAATCATTTAAATTCTTTATTCATTTATACCTAACTCATCAAAAAGCTGTATTTTAAAATCTGTAAACAAAGAGAATTGCATCTTAAAATAAAGTCCAATCTTGTAAGATATGTTTTTTTTTAAATGAAAACTCATCACATTGTAATGACTTCTTACGAAATAACAGAAAGCTATTGTTCCTAATTTAAACTGCAGTTGGAAGGAATTTTCAGTATCTTTTTTAATTGACCCAATGAAAAGGGAAAAAAAACCCATCTACCCATCATTGTCTAGCTTCCTCTTGCTCTACACATGATAAGCAACATTTCAAGAAAAGACTAAAACGTCTTTTGGGGAAATTATTAGTTTTCTCTTTGCCTTACAGTACGTTCTTTTTAAAAATTGTTTCTTTTCATTTCTAAAGGAACAACAAAATAAAACCTACAATACCTTCAGAAGCAAACAACAAAAGATTAAAGTTGAAAGAACAATCTGTTCTTCCATTATGTGTTTGCTAGCTCTATCTTGTCACTATAACAATCTATTGAATTTATTTAGTGCTTTGTGGTTTGTTAAGTACTTTCACAATGTGTAATTGTACATTTGATCCTCAAATAACTCTGAGATATCTACTGTGGGTAATTTTTCCTGAAACAGAGATGTGCTAGCTTACACATATTTTTTTCCATCTCTCTTCAAGACCAATGATAAATATAGCTAAGATTATTCACTATGTCCCAAAATTGACCCAGAGAGGTATTAAACCCATAAGTTCAATTTAATCTCATTAAAGCCACTGTTGTCTACTAATTTGATCAATATTGTTCTTCCAAAAATGTTATAAAAACACCATTGAGCTGAATGCCTAATTTAACAACCAAAATCTCACAGAATTCAGTTACTCTAATTAAAACGCTTTAAAGTAAATCAAAGAGTTTTGCCATATTTATGCTATAATCCTCAACAGAAAAATAAAGAAATACCCAAAAACATGATATTTGTCTACTGGTAATTTTGGTGCTGCCTGGGACCATTTTGGAACCCTTAATGTTGTATAGTTACATTATATTTTGTAAGATTTGTCAGGTTTAATACACTATCTGTTTCCTTTCTTTAAAATACATTGTCAGTTATTCTAGCTTTTCCTGTCATGTGCAACGTAAGAGACTCAGCCAAAATAAAGTATTTAACAAAAGCACAGACAAATATATTTTGCATGCTTCTATTTGTATTGGGCTTCCCTGATAGCTCAGTTGGTAAAGAATCCGCCTGCAATGCAGGAGACCCCAGTTTGATTCCTGGATCTGGAAGATCTGCTGGAGAAGGGATAGGCTACCCACTCCAGTATTCTTGGGCTTCCTTTGTGCCTCAGCTGGTAAAGAATCTGCCCGCAATGCAGGAGACCTGGGTTTGATCCCTGAGTTGGGAAGATCGCCTGGAGAAGAGAAAGGCTACCCACTCCAGTATTCTGGCCTGGAGAATTCCATGGACTATATAGTCCATGGGGTTGCAAAGAGTGACTTTCACTTCGTAGACAAATAGATTTTTCATGCTTCTATTTTTATAGTGTTCATCTCTATATATATATATTAAGCTGATATGTTAAATTATTATTTTTGTAGATCAAAGGGAATACAATAGTTTCACATGGTATACACTAATATATATCTAAATATATGTAGACAAGCACACAATTTGGAAATTTATACATTGAAAAGTTGATAATAGTTATCACCTTTGGAAAGATTAGATGACAGTGATTTTTGGATTTCTTTTATTATTTTATTATTGAGGAATGAGCAGGCTTGATTTGTAATATGGACAAAATAACAGAGAACACTATACAACAAGAGTGACCTGAAGAATATATTTTTAAACTTCCCACCTGAATTGACGGCACCACCAAGTTATGATCTTTTACTTGATTGACAGTTGCTATCTCAAATAATGTATCCAAAGCTAAACTCATTTTCCCCAACTTTGGCCTCTCTCCCTACAAAATGGTTTTTCCTTTCTCAGTTCAGTTCAG
>SJYX01015032.1:0-14952 GCA_006410675.1 Oreotragus oreotragus | reverse complement strand
AGTGAATGTGGCTTTAGGAACAAGGGAAAATATATTTGAGTTTAATAGAAATACCTAGATGATATGACTATTGTTGTTATTTAGTTGCTAAGTCATGTCCAACTCTTTGAGACCCCATGGACTGTAGACCACTAGGCTCCTCTGTCTATGGAATGTTCCAGGCAAGATTACTGGAGAGTAGGTTTCCATTTCCTCCTCCAGGGGATCTTCCTGACCCAGGGATTGAGCCCAGATCTCCTGCAATGTCAGGCAGGTTCTTTATTGCTAAGTCACCAAGGAAGCCAATGATATCATTACCTTTAATAAAACTCTTCTTGGTGAAAGGATCATGATTTCTCTAAGGTTAAAAAGGCTGAGTCCCTAAAAAAGGCTGAGTGCCAAATAATGGATGCTTTTGAATCGTGGTGCTAAAGAACCCTGAGAGTCCCTTGGAGAGCAAAGAGATCAAACCAGTCAATCCTGAAGAAATTAACCCTGAATATTCACTGGAAGGATTGATGCTGATGCTGAAGCTCCAATACTTTGACCATCTGATTCAAAAAGAAGAGCCAACTCTATGGAAAAGACCCTGATGCTGGGAAAGATTGAGGGCAGGAGAAAAGGGAGATGACAGAGGATGAGATGGTTGGATAGCATCATCGACTCAATGGCCATGAATTTGAGCAAACTCCAGGAGACAGTGAAGCACAGGGAAGCCTGGTGTGTAGTCCATGGGGTCACAAAGAGTTGAACGCGACTTGGCAATTGAACAACAACAAAGACCCTATAAAGTGCTCAATGTCTGGGAAAGTTTTCCAGTATCATCTTTCCATAAAGACAAGGGTGGTTATACAGCTGACAAGGAATCTGGAGACCTGGATTTTAGTCCTAGCCCAGCATATGGCATCAGCTCCATGATTTAAACAGATGACACTTGTCTGGGTCTAAAATTCCTTATAAACAAATCAGAAATTTGACTCTCTTCTCCTTAAGGTTATGTGATAGTGTCTGTTTGAAGGTACTGAGGTGTCTTTCAAAGAACTGGAAGCCAACCACTGAGAGCCACAGAGAAAAAGAGATGACAACTAATTGTTCTAGGCTTTAGTCATTAACACTGAGACAGACACTGCATTTACTCATGCTCAGCTTTATTTTAGAAACACAGTTATTACTGAGTCTCTTAGCATCTGTTCTACTGTCATGGGGTTTTCCCATAACAAAGGCTCACATTTTATTTTGTGATATTGCAGTTAGTGGTTAAAGTTGGGAGGTAAAGGGATTAAAATTTTAATGCACAGATAAATGTATTTTCTTTTTGATTCACTGAGAGATTTGATATCTAAGACTGAAAAATACTTTAATATTATATGAACTTTCTGCTGTTGCTGTGTAAATTCGTGCACACAATTTCATCTTGTTTCAAACACAAGAGTTAAGCTGAAGTTAAATTTCAGACCCCGCTCCTTTCACTGAGAAAAAGACCTGGGTTCTTCCTTCTGAGTGTTTCACTGGTGCTTACAGGGACCATGAAAATTTTATAACAGCACAACCTGGGCAGCTCATTTTTCCCTTGGAAGATCTGTGGAAGTGAGGACAGCTATTTTTGTCCTCAGTGTGTTAAAGTTACAATTAAGAAGAGAGTTGACAGGCTTACTGCTACATTAAACCACAGGATGACCAGAAATGATGATGAATTTACAACTTCCAAGATAAGAAATCATTCTTTCCTAGATGTTCACCTCTTTGGTTGTGCTATTGAATTTCCTTGGGAAATTTCCTCCTGATTGTAGGACTATTACAGAAGCATTTCAGTTTCTTATAATACATAAACTATAGCAAAATTCTATCAACTGGACCTGAAAAAAGTCATGGCAAATGAACAAAAACTGCCCTTTGTAATAATAATTTAAAAATCTTTATTTAGTGCAAATTATTCAGGGAAGATTTTTAACATTATAATAGTGTCATTATGAAACATTTCTAAGCAGGACTCTGAGCTCCAAGCAACATTCTCAGCAGATTTTCTGAGGCTGGAGTGTGTTCACATCCTGTGTGTGTGTATGTTGCTCAGTCATACCCGACTCTTTGTGACCCCATGGACTGCAGCCCTTCAGACTCCTCTGTCCCTGGAATTCTCCAGGCAAGAATACTGGAGAGAGTTGTCATTTCCTTCTCCAGTGGATCTTCCTGACCCAGGGATCAAACCCAGGTCTTTTGCATTGCAAGCAGATTCTTTCCCATCTGAGCCGCCAGGGAACCTAGCTCTACCATTTACATATTTGCTGAGCAACCTTGGGCAAGTCACTTAACATCTCTGTGTCATTATTCCATCATCAGTTAATGGGGATATTAATAATCCTGACCTCACATGGTGTTTTGGAATAAACTGTTCCCCTCAAAATTCATGTGTTGAAACCTTAATCTCAGGCACCCCAGTTCAGTTCAGTTCAGTTGCTCAGTCATGTTTGAATCTTTGCAACCCCGTGGACTGCAGCACACCAGGCCCCCCTGTCCATCACCAACTCCCAGACCTTGCACAAACTCACATCCATTGAGTTGGTGATGCCATCCAAGCATCTCATCCTCTGTCGTCCCCTTCTCCTACTGCCTTCAATCTTTCCCAGTATCAGGGTCTTTTCCAGTGAGTCAGTTCTTTGCATCAGGTGGCCAAAGTATTGGAGTTTCAGCTTTAGCATCAGTCCTTCCAATGAATATTCAGGACTGATTTCCTTTAGGATTGACTGGTTTGATCTCCTTGCAGTCCAAGCAACTCTCAAGAGTCTTCTTCAACATGAAAGTTCAAAAGTATCAATTCTTCAGTGCTTAGCCTTCTTTATGGCCCAATTCTCACATCCATACATGACTACTGGAAAAACCATAGCTTTAACTAGATAGACTTTTGTTGGCAAAGTAATGTCTCTGCTTTTTAACATGCTATTTAGGTTGGTCATAGCTTTTCTTCCAAGGAGCAAGTATCTTTTAATTTCATGGCTATAGTCACCATCTGCAGTGACTTTGGAGCCCAANCTAGCCCAGCATATGGCATCAGCTCCATGATTTAAACAGATGACACTTGTCTGGGTCTAAAATTCCTTATAAACAAATCAGAAATTTGACTCTCTTCTCCTTAAGGTTATGTGATAGTGTCTGTTTGAAGGTACTGAGGTGTCTTTCAAAGAACTGGAAGCCAACCACTGAGAGCCACAGAGAAAAAGAGATGACAACTAATTGTTCTAGGCTTTAGTCATTAACACTGAGACAGACACTGCATTTACTCATGCTCAGCTTTATTTTAGAAACACAGTTATTACTGAGTCTCTTAGCATCTGTTCTACTGTCATGGGGTTTTCCCATAACAAAGGCTCACATTTTATTTTGTGATATTGCAGTTAGTGGTTAAAGTTGGGAGGTAAAGGGATTAAAATTTTAATGCACAGATAAATGTATTTTCTTTTTGATTCACTGAGAGATTTGATATCTAAGACTGAAAAATACTTTAATATTATATGAACTTTCTGCTGTTGCTGTGTAAATTCGTGCACACAATTTCATCTTGTTTCAAACACAAGAGTTAAGCTGAAGTTAAATTTCAGACCCCGCTCCTTTCACTGAGAAAAAGACCTGGGTTCTTCCTTCTGAGTGTTTCACTGGTGCTTACAGGGACCATGAAAATTTTATAACAGCACAACCTGGGCAGCTCATTTTTCCCTTGGAAGATCTGTGGAAGTGAGGACAGCTATTTTTGTCCTCAGTGTGTTAAAGTTACAATTAAGAAGAGAGTTGACAGGCTTACTGCTACATTAAACCACAGGATGACCAGAAATGATGATGAATTTACAACTTCCAAGATAAGAAATCATTCTTTCCTAGATGTTCACCTCTTTGGTTGTGCTATTGAATTTCCTTGGGAAATTTCCTCCTGATTGTAGGACTATTACAGAAGCATTTCAGTTTCTTATAATACATAAACTATAGCAAAATTCTATCAACTGGACCTGAAAAAAGTCATGGCAAATGAACAAAAACTGCCCTTTGTAATAATAATTTAAAAATCTTTATTTAGTGCAAATTATTCAGGGAAGATTTTTAACATTATAATAGTGTCATTATGAAACATTTCTAAGCAGGACTCTGAGCTCCAAGCAACATTCTCAGCAGATTTTCTGAGGCTGGAGTGTGTTCACATCCTGTGTGTGTGTATGTTGCTCAGTCATACCCGACTCTTTGTGACCCCATGGACTGCAGCCCTTCAGACTCCTCTGTCCCTGGAATTCTCCAGGCAAGAATACTGGAGAGAGTTGTCATTTCCTTCTCCAGTGGATCTTCCTGACCCAGGGATCAAACCCAGGTCTTTTGCATTGCAAGCAGATTCTTTCCCATCTGAGCCGCCAGGGAACCTAGCTCTACCATTTACATATTTGCTGAGCAACCTTGGGCAAGTCACTTAACATCTCTGTGTCATTATTCCATCATCAGTTAATGGGGATATTAATAATCCTGACCTCACATGGTGTTTTGGAATAAACTGTTCCCCTCAAAATTCATGTGTTGAAACCTTAATCTCAGGCACCCCAGTTCAGTTCAGTTCAGTTGCTCAGTCATGTTTGAATCTTTGCAACCCCGTGGACTGCAGCACACCAGGCCCCCCTGTCCATCACCAACTCCCAGACCTTGCACAAACTCACATCCATTGAGTTGGTGATGCCATCCAAGCATCTCATCCTCTGTCGTCCCCTTCTCCTACTGCCTTCAATCTTTCCCAGCATCAGGGTCTTTTCCAGTGAGTCAGTTCTTTGCATCAGGTGGCCAAAGTATTGGAGTTTCAGCTTTAGCATCAGTCCTTCCAATGAATATTCAGGACTGATTTCCTTTAGGATTGACTGGTTTGATCTCCTTGCAGTCCAAGCAACTCTCAAGAGTCTTCTTCAACATGAAAGTTCAAAAGTATCAATTCTTCAGTGCTTAGCCTTCTTTATGGCCCAATTCTCACATCCATACATGACTACTGGAAAAACCATAGCTTTAACTAGATAGACTTTTGTTGGCAAAGTAATGTCTCTGCTTTTTAACATGCTATTTAGGTTGGTCATAGCTTTTCTTCCAAGGAGCAAGTATCTTTTAATTTCATGGCTATAGTCACCATCTGCAGTGACTTTGGAGCCCAAAATAAAAAGTCTGTCACTGTTTCCATTGCTTTCTCTTCTATTTGCCATGAAGTGATAGGGTTGGATGCCATGATCTTAGTTTTCTGAATGTTCAGTTTTAAGCCAACTTTTTCACTCTCCTCTTTCACTTTCATCAAGAGGCTCTTTAGTCCCTCTTCTCTTTGCCATGACGGTGGTGTCATCTGCGTATGTGAAGTTATTGATATTTCTCCCAGCGTGGACTCTTTGTGATTCCAGCTTGTGCTTCATCCAGCCAGCCTGGCATTTCACATGATGAACTCTGTGTATGAGTTAAATAAGCAGAGGGACAATATACAGCCTTGACCTACTCAGCCTGTTACTATACTTGGAGCAGGACCTTTTAAGAGATCATTAAGTCAAAATGAGCCATTAAGGTGGGCCCTGGGAAGGTTCAGTGGTTAAGAATCTGCCCTGCCATGCAAGGGACTCAGATGCTAGCCCTGCTCCAGGAAGATCCCACATGCCCTGGAACAACTAAGCCTGTGTGCCACAACTACTGAGCCTAGAGAGTCCATTCACTGCAATGAAAGATCCTGCATGCTACAACTAAGACCCGACGTGGCCAAATTAATTAATTTAAATGTAGGTGTGCCCTGAGTCCAATCTGACTGGTGTCCTTATAAAAAGAAGAAATGTGGACATATGAGGGACACCAGGAAGGAGCACACAGCCGAAAGGCTGTGTGAAGAAGATGGCCATCTTCAGGCCAAGGAGAAAGACCTCAGGAGGAACCAGCTCTGCCCACACCTTCATGCTGGACCTCTAACCTCTAGAATTGTGAGATTATATAGCTCTGTTGTGAAAGGCACCTGGTCTGCAGTGTTCTGTTGTGACAGCCCCAGTTAACTAGTATATAAGGTTGTCATGAGAGTTCAAAAGGGTTTGTGGGTTTGACAGTACTATTTATTTGTTCAGTTCAGTTCAGTCACTCAGTCGTGTCCGACTCTTTGCGACCCCATGAATCGTAGCACCCCAGGCCTCCCTGTAGATTTGTTAATTTTGCTTCTCATTTATGTGTTCTAAATCTGTCAGAAACATGGGTAACACTCTACTAATGAAATTATTCTCCTCTACCAACACTCATGTACCCTTCTGCAAGCCACTTACTGCTCTGAGTTTCAGTCTCCACATCCATAAAAAGGGGAGGCTAAATTTGAAATTTCTAAGAAAATCATGGTCACCTAAAATCTGTGTTTTAAAGTCACAAACAATGAATGCTGGAGAGGGTGTGGAGGGAAAGGAAACCTTTTATATTGTTGGTGCTGTGTGCTGTGTTTAGTCACTCAGGCATGTCTGACTCTTTGCGACCCCATAGATTGTGGTCCTCCCAGTTCCTCCATCCATGGGGATTCTCCAAGCAAGAATACTGGAGTGGGTTGCCATGTCCTCCTCCAGGGGATCTCCCCAACCCAAGGATCAAACCCTGGTCTCCCACATTGCAGGCAGATTCTTTGCTGTCTGAGCCACCAGCTGCTGCTGCTAAGTCGCTTCAGTCGTGTCCGACTCTGACCCCATAGACGGCAGCCCACCAGGCTCCCCCGTCCCTGGGATTCTCCAGGCAAGAACACTGGAGTGGGTTGCCATGTCCTTCTCCAATGCATGAAAGTGAGAAGCGAAAGGGAAGTCGCTCAGTCGTGTCCGACTCTTTGCAACCCCATGGTCTGCAGCCCACCAGGCTCCTCTGTCTATGGGATTTTCCAGGCAAGAACACTGGAGTGGGTGCCATTGAGGGAAGCCCAATATTGTTGGTTGGAATGGAAATTGGTGCAGTCATTTTGGAGAACAGCATGGAGGCTCCTTAAGAAACTGAAAGTAGAGCTTCCATATTATCCAGCAATCCCATTCCTGGACGTATATATGGAGAAAGACATGGCTCAAAAGCATATGTGCACCCCAGAGTTCACTGCAGGGCTGTTAACAATAGCCAAGACGTGGAAGCAATCTATATGTCCATCAACAGAGGAATGGATAAAGAAAATGTGGTACTTATACACAATGGAATATTACTCAGGCATTTAGGAGAATAAAATATTACCATTTGCAACAACATGGCTGGACCTACAGATTGCCATACTAAGTGAAGTAAGTCAGACAAAGACAAATATCAGATGATATTGCTTACATGTGAAATCTAAAAAAAGAAAATGAAAAAAATAAAAATAAAAAAAAATAAAATGATGCAAACGAACTTATTTAAAAAAAAAAAATAAACAGACACACACAGTTAGAGAACAAACTTATGGTTAACAGTGGCAGGGAGGCTTGGGAAGAGGGATAGATTGGGAGTTTGGGACTAACATATACACTTGCTGGGAACGACTGAGGGCAAGAGAAGAAGGGGATGACAGAGTATGAGTGTTTGGATGGCATCACCAACTCAATGGACAAGAGTCTACGCAGACTCCAAGAGATACTGAAGGACAGGGAAGCCTGGCATGCTGCATGCAGCCCATGCGGTCACGCAGAGTCAGACACAACTTAGTGACTCAGCAACAACAATTCACAAGGACCTACTGCCCATAGCACAGGGAACTCTGCTCAATACTCTAATAACCTAAATGGGAAATGAATTTGAAAAAGAATAGAACCATGTGTATGTATAACTGAATCACTCTGCTGTACACCTGAAACTAATGCAATACTGTTAATCAACTATACTCCAATATAAAATAAAAATTTTTTAAATAAAATGCAGTGATTTTAAAATGGATTCAGGTCTGATGAAAGGAGCTATTCTGAGGAGCAGCATTTGGCTGCAGCAAGAAGCAGTAAGGCCCAAGCTGGGACCAGGAACAGGAGGCCTCCCTGTCCTCAAGGCTCACCAGCTGCAGGAGAGACCTCCTGTGCCCTCCAGAGGCTCCCGTCCACCCTGGCCCTAAGGGACACAAAAAGAGGATGCTGCACAACTCTGAGCAGAAGGAAGGACAAGAGCACCATACAAAATCTGGGGTTGAACAGAATGAAGGACATTTCATTAGAAAAACTCTGAATAATGTTGAATAATATCAAATATTGAAAAGGAATCCTAGTCTCCAAAAAAAGACTTGGAAATTAATTTAGAAGCCATAGCTAACATTTTTAGGAAAAGAAGGACATAAAGAGACCAGGGAATATGAACAGATGGCAAAAATAGAGCGTTTTATAAATAGCCACGTGCAACCCGCAGACTGTTAATATCCAATATTCTTAACTCCGGCCGAGAGTCTCCATTTCTTCCTGGAATAAGATGTATTATTGGAAAATGGGACGTTAAAAAAAAAAAAACAGCTCAGACGAGGGAAAGCTGGATGCATCCAGTCTGCATTTTAGCACATTTTAGACTGCTTTTCACATAAATAGAAAATAATTAACACAAATATATATCACCCAAGTCATCGGGATGACATGACATGTAGAGATCAAACTTCTTATCCACATTTAACCCTGGAAGATAAACCAAGGGTTATCTAGGAAGATGAACTACACACGAAATCATACTTTGTCAATGTTAATTTAAAAAGTACCTGCCTCTTGTGAGCTGTCTGAAGATATCATTCAAATTTTTGTTTCCTGTAAAGTGAGTATGCATTTGAGAGGTCTTCTCCCCAAGCAAATATTTGCAAACTCCAGCTCCACCACTGCAGGGGAAAATATCAAGTTATCTCTAGACCTAGCAGCGGCTGGCTGGGGACACAGTTACTCCAGAGGTGTTTCACTCCCCTCCCCTCACTGCCCAGATTGCTACTAAACAGAAATGAAGCCAAGTTCCAGCTCTCTCCAGATGGCTTAGGGTGTTTTATCAACAGGAAAATGAAAAGCAGCAGTAAAGATGTGTTCCCTTCATATCAAAAGTATGCAGTACCCTTACTAATGTGGGCAAAGAGAAAAACATTCTAGAGTCTCAATTTTATCCTTCAACTCCTCACTAAGTAGTCTATAAATGACAATATCATGGAATTTTCAGAACTGGTACGTTTTCTTTTCATATGTACCTTTCATGGAAAGTGTATGCCAAAACCAATAGAGTACTGTAAAGTAAAATAAAGTAAAATGGAAGCTCTAAAAAAAAATTAAAAAATGAAAATTAAAAAAAAGGCAGGGACTAAGAAGAACTGAAGTCTCCCACACTTTCATTTCAAAAACAAAAACGCTCTTATAGGTCCGGGCAGGGAAAGAAGGTACAATCTGTTTGTAGGACATATATTAAGTTAAACTTTAAAAATACATTGGCATACACATTACATGTAGACAAATACTTTTGTATTCCACTTGTACCAGGTACCCAGGTGGCTCAGTGGTAAAGAATTTGCCTGCCAATGCATGAGATGCAGGTTCAATCCCTGGGTCAGGAAGATCCTCTAGAGGAGGAAATGGTAACCCATTCCAGTATTCTTGCCTGGAAAATCCCATGGACAGAGGAGCCTTGCAGGCTCCATGGGGACAACAGAGTCGGATGCAACTAAGCACATTCCAGACAAACAAAAAAAATACTAGGTGCAGAACTTTTTGATTCCAATTATAGCAGGTACCTAGAATAGTCAAATTCATAGTCAGAAAGTTCACTGGTAGATGCCATGGGCTAGGGGTTTGGGTGACAAGTTAGGGAGGGGGAATGGGGAGTTACTGTGTAATGGGGACCGAGTTTCAGTTTAGGAAGGTGAAAAAGTCAGGAGCTGGATGATGGTGAGAGTTACACAACAGTGTGAATGTAGTTAGCGCCACTGAACACACAGTTAAACATGGTTAAGATAGTTCTGTATTATGTGACTTTTACCACAACAAAAAAAATGTTTTTTAATCCTCTGCTTACGATTCTAGAAAGGATAAGTAGAAAGGATATTCAGTAGACTGATGGTATCTTGGGCCACTCTAGCCTGGATTTTGCCACCAACTAATTGTATGATCTTAGCCAAGACACTTAAATTAAAAAACAAGCAAACAACAACAACAAAAACCAGTTGCCTCATCTATGAAGCCTGCAACGCAGGAGACCCCGTTTCAACTCCTGGGTCAGGAAGATCCACCGGAAAAGGGATACGCTACTCACTCCAGTGTTCTTGGGCTTCCAACGCAGGAGAACCCGTTTCAACTCCTGGGTCAGGAAGATCCACTGGAAAAGGGATACGCTACTCACTCCAGTGTTCTTGGGCTTCCAACGCAGGAGAACCCGTTTCAACTCCTGGGTCAGGAAGATCCACTGGAAAAGGGATACGCTACTCACTCCGGTGTTCTTGGGCTTCCCTGGTGGCTCAGACGGTAAAGAATCCACCTTCAGTGCAAGAGGCCTGGGTTCGATTCCTGGGTTGGGAAGATCCCCTGGAGAAGGGAAAGGCTACCCACTCCAGTATTCTTGCCTGAAGAATTCCATGGACAGAGGAGCCTGACAGGCTATAGTCCATGGGGTCGCAAAGAGTCGGACACGACTAAGCGAGTTTCACTTTTTTTTTTCACTTAGAGACAAGTTAATCTTTAAGATCCCTGCCACACCTAATATTCTTGAATCTCTGGCAATCGTAGGTTACCCTCTAACTCTGTATCTCTCCTCCTAATCTCCCCCCTTCTTCGGTTAACTGCTCCGTACTCTGCACCAGAGAGTACAAAGCACAGCATTATTTCTACCTACCATCAGGTTACAGTCTAAAGGCAGCTCACAGGTCTTTGGGTCCAGGAACCCAAAGTGAAGTTATCAATGGGTTTAATGTAATCACACCAATGTCGCTGGTATAAGATTAAGTTTTAAGAAGTAACTACAGAATAAACAAACAAAAGCAATGGGTAAAACTCCTCTAAAAACAAAAACAATAGGGAAATCTAGTCTTCCAAAAAGTTTTAATATGTTACAAAGCTACAATAATTAACAGAACAGGACTGGTGTTGTGAATAAATAAGGCAATTGGAATAGAAAAGAGAGCCGAGAGACAAAGTCACATACAGATGAGCATATAGTTACAAATAAGACTGTGTGCTCAGTCACTTCAATCATGCCCAACTCTTTGTGACCCTATGGACTGTAGCCCACCAGGCTCCTCTGTCCATGTGATTCTCCAGGCAAAAATGTGGAGAGGGTTGCCATTTCTTCCTCCAGGGGATCTTCCTGACTCAAGGATCCAGCCCATGTTTCCTATGTCTCCTGAACCGACAGACAGATTCTTTACCACTAGCAACACCTGGGAAGCTGCACACCCATGTATCTACGAATGACCCAGTTTTGTTCCTCTTCAGTGGTGAGTAGTATTCCATTGTATTGGGAAGCCTGAACAATACAGTAGGTTCTCATTAATTATGTATGTTATACATAGTATCAACATGTATATGTGTCAATCCCAATCTCCCAATTGATCCCACCACTCCCCCAAAGCTGATAATATTTTTCTACCAGAGTAAAGGAACATTCCCTCCACATTAACTGGAACTCTCCATTTTTCAGGAAGCACCCTGCACTTAGCCTTCACTGCAGCCCACAGCAAGGCACAGCTGCCAGGCAGCAGGCACCAGGACTCTCACCCCATCTCTGTGCCGGCTGACACATCTTAACTGACTTATTCACCTCTCTGAGTCTCAGTTTACACCATCTTCTAAGTGAGGAATGAGAACTAAAAACAGCCTCTCCCATCAGTATAGGCACCATGCAGCCCAGCACACAATGGGGGCCTCAGAAATGCTTGCAGAAGAAAGCAGACAATCTCAACAGGTAGGCTTAAAACAATGAGACACCAAGCAGAATGTTTATCAAGATCAAGGACCTCTCCAGCAACGAGGCCAGAACTAAAATTCATGATCCAACATTTAGTTTCATATCTAGCCCTATCTGTAAAGAACTCACCAATTCTTTGCTCTCAGACCCACAGTCAGAAGAAAATGGAAACAGGACAATGTGTTTCCTTTCACATCAGTGGCTTTTTTATCTCTAAGCATTGCTTAGTTCTGTTTTCATAGGTGCTGGAGAACACTAAGGTTTTGATCTGAGGTCCATCTTCATTCTCTGTCCTTTTTCTCAAACAAATGCAAAGGAACCATTGCATTGCTGTCATGATTGCATTGCTTCATCATCTGAAATAAGCCCTTGAAAACCACTCTTGTGAAGACATGCTACTTTTTATCTATCTGTGTTCAGTGATTTGAAAATTCCTTATGGAGACAGTTTTTGCAATATTCATGTTTTGTTTCTCTGAGCTCTAACTCACTGTCTCCCAGGCTTTCTTCTGTACCGTTCCTTTGCCTTTCATAAGCATCCCATGTGTGTCCCAAGTTATTCTTCATGTCCCTTCTTGACCAGATGGACTTCCTTCACGCTCATGGCTATAAACACTCACAGCTTTTTTTTCCGTAACTGCAGTCTCTCTAACTCTCTTTGATGCTTAGGCAGATGCGGTTTCACTCTGTTGCCTTCAAGTGATGAATGGACTAAAGCAAGATGATATTTCCCTAAGACAACCTATTTTTTTTTCCTGGATTAGTTTGGAAATCCATGAACCATGTCTGTGAGGCAATAAGAGGGAAATTGAATTAACCACTTTTCCTATTAGGGCAATTTTCTCCCCTTCATCCTATTTAGTCTCATCTCCAAAAAGCTAAGAATGAGCTGTTTACCTTTCACTGAAACTAAATTATTTTCCTGGTTACCAGATTTCTTTTCCTGTGTAATTCTTTTGTTATAAATCTCAGGATTGCTATTGAAATAAGCAGGTAGTGAGGTCCACGCTTGTACCTATTCGTAACTACAGCTGCATAAGCCACTGGACCAGGGGTTCCATGCCCCACCTGCCCCCTAGACCCTCCATGAGCACAAGAATGCCCAGTCCTTATGGAGTTCTGATGGAGGCCAGCAACCTCTCTAGGGGACCGTCATGAGAGTAGTGGATGAGTCAAGAGTGATTCCTGGCTTTTGGGGATAAGGAAAAAACAAGATGACTAGCAAGTTTCGTGTGTGTTTTGTGTTTAAGAAATACTTGTCTATCACAAGGAATATTTTTTCCTACTTTTTTCTGCTTTTTAGCATCTACATTTAGGGTAATTATACATGTCAAATTAGTTTTTTAAATTTTTTATCAAAGTATAGTTTTGGGGAATTTCCCCAATGGCTCAGCAAGTCAAGAATCTGCCTGCCAATGCAGGAGACACAGGAGATGCAATTTCCATCCTTGAGTTAGGAAGATCCCCTGCAGAAGGGCATGGCAACCCACTCCAGTATTCTTGCTTGGGAAAACCCATGGACAGAGGAGCTTGGTGGGCTACAATCTATGGGGTCTCAAAGAGTCAGACACTAGTGAGCATGCATCCACACATGGTTGATTTACATTGTTGTATGAGTTTCTGGGGTACAGCAAAGTGATTCATATACACGATCACTTTGCTGTAATTATATATGTATATGTGTGTGAATGTATGGATATATATAGTATTCTTCATATTCTTTTCCACAGAGATTTATTACAGAATATTGAATGTAGCTCCCTGTGCTATACAGTAGGACTTCATTGCGTATCCATTCTATAATAGCTTGTATCTGCTAAACCCAAGCTCCCACTCCATCCCTTCCCCATCCTGCACGCCCCCACCCCTTTGGCAACAAATCAGTTTTTACATATAGTGTGAGGTATAGGTTACAGTGCATTTTTTTATCCAGTTGCACCACCTTCAACTGTTGAGAATATTATCTTATCCCCATTGGATTACTTTGAAACTCTTGTTGAAAATCAGTGCGGTGTTTCTGTGCTGTATTCTATACATTATCCAACAGTTCACTGTCTTGAAGGAAGTCTTGAAACCAGGTAGTTTAGGTCCTTCAACTTTGTTTTTCTTTCTCAAAAATCATTTTACATCCCCATGTAGATTTTTGAATCACTTTGTGAATTTCCACACACCTCACCCAGCAAAGAAAGCCCCCTGGAATTTTTTAAAATTGAAACTGTGTTGAATCTATGAATCGATGTGGAGAGATTTGATATCTCATCAATAATGAGTTTTCCAAAAAATGAATACAGTGTATCTCTTTGTTTATGTCAGCCTGTTTAAATTACTCCCAGCAATGCTTTATAATTTCAGTATAGAGGCCTTGTGCATGTAACGTACATTTATCTTGAAAATATTCAATTTTATTATAAAAGATGAAAATGTCTGTAGTTTGTAAAACACTGGCAAAAACTTTTAAGTATTTGAGTTGGACACGACTGAGTGACTTCACTTTCCCTTTTCACTTTCATGCATTGGAGAAGGAAATGGCAACCCATTCCAGTGTTCTTGCCTGAAGAATCCCAGGGACGGGGGAGCCTGGCAGGCTGCCGTCTATGGGGTCGCACAGAATCGGACACGACTGAAGCGACTTAGCAGCAGCAGCAGCAGCAAGTACAGATAACTTCCTAAGCAAAGTCTTCGTGCAAATAAACAATTCACAAAATGTTAACATTTGCAAAATGTGTTAAGCAAAGATAAGGAGTTACAAAGTAGAGTATGTGTGTGCTAAACATAGGTAAAAAGGGTAGAAGGAGCAAAAATACCTAATATTTATGCAGCACCCAGATGCTAAATATTCATGATACACTAGATACCTGGAGGTACTACATATTCAGGATTAATTAACATTTACGAGGCATATATGGTACTAAATATATAAGAAGCTCAAAATATTCAGATTACAGTACTTATTCATGGGCACTCAATATTCAAGAGGCCTTAATTCACCATCATTGGTGACATTCATTTTGGCATCAAAAGAAACAAAACCCAAGCCTATTCAACAAGCAAATAACAATCAACAGCTGTGGCCAAGTTTTACATCACTCCAGTGAGCCCCCTGGCTCAAACCTCA
>SJYX01015031.1:0-21737 GCA_006410675.1 Oreotragus oreotragus | reverse complement strand
AATAGACTCCATGTCTGTTAGAACTCATTTCTGCTCTTTGTTCTTTGTCCAAGTTTATTTAGCTAAACTGCTCAATTTTTATGTGAACTTTAGAATCATTTCATCTGGTCCCAGTACCATTTAAGATCACATTACATTAAAGCAAAAAAATTTAGGAAAAATAGATGCCATTGATATTGACTCTTTCTCTCTCTGACTGTATTATGTTTTTCTATTAAAGTTTACTTTTATGTACTGTAGGAGTGGTTTGAAGTTTATTTTCATATAGAGTTGCACATACTGTGCTAGGTTTAAACGTATGGCTTTATTTTTTATGCTGCTAGTAAGAATGAGGTCTTCCATTATATCTTTGAACTGGTAGTTTCATGTTTGGTGGTTTGGTTGCTAAGTCGTGTCTGACTCTTGGAAGCCCAAGGACTGTAGCATAAAGTTTACTTTTATGTACTGTAGGAGTGGTTTGAAGTTTATTTTCATATAGAGTTGCACATACTGTGCTAGGTTTAAACGTATGGCTTTATTTTTTATGCTGCTAGTAAGAATGAGGTCTTCCATTATATCTTTGAACTGGTAGTTTCATGTTTGGTGGTTTGGTTGCTAAGTCGTGTCTGACTCTTGGAAGCCCAAGGACTGTAGCATGCCAGGCTCCTCTGTCCATGGGATTTCCCAGGCAAGAATACTGGAGTGGGTTGCTATTTCCTTCTCCAGAGGATTTTAGTGAACCAGGATCAAACCCACGTCTCCTGCATTGCAGTTTTATGTTTAGATAAATTCTATTTATGTCAATTTATATTCCACCAAGTCACTGTATTGTCTCATACTTGCAGGCTTGTGCTTTCTTACTTAATATCTTAGTGTTTTCCATGAAAAACACTATGTTAACTGCAAATAGTTTTACCTCCTCCTTCCCAATATTTATACCTCTAATTTTCTTTTCTTGTCTAATTTATAGCTTCATCTCTTTCAGAAAATATTAAATTGTCATAATGATAGTGGATATTCATTCTTGTCCTTGACTTTGGTGAGAGAATCTGTAGTATTTCCCCATTAGGATGATGCTGACTTTTTGACCTTTAGCTATATGTCTATGTATAGATAATCAAGTTAAGAAAGAAAGGATAAAATGATTCCTGTATTGTCAGTGTTTTTAATAAAAATGAATGCTTATTTTGTCAAATGCCCTCTCAGAATCCAGGCAGATAATAATATAATCTATATGAATAGCTTGATAGTATTGAATCAGAGGGTATGTGGTTCTTGCTACTATCTGCTCAATGTTCTGTAAACCTAAAACTACTATAAAGNTTATTTTGTCAAATGCCCTCTCAGAATCCAGGCAGATAATAATATAATCTATATGAATAGCTTGATAGTATTGAATCAGAGGGTATGTGGTTCTTGCTACTATCTGCTCAATGTTCTGTAAACCTAAAACTACTATAAAGCCTATTAATTAGAAAATTAACTTGTATATATATTTAAAGAAAAGGTGGCATGAATTCAAGATTTGATATCAACTGAGAATGACTGATGACAGAAGGAAAATGTTTAGAAAGAGAAAAAGAACTTGTTAGCTTTGACCTTATTAAAGTTGCTATGGAATCACAAAGCTTCAATAGAAGTACATTTCCTTCTATATAAATTCAATATCTTTTAGAGGTTTTCAGTTTTCTGAGTTAACTTGTACAGAGCTACGTAAACTTGATTAAAGTCAGAGACTATAAATCAATGTTCCAACTTCAATAATGTAAAAACTATAATGTAACAACAAAAACTGGAAAGTAGAAGTGAATAAAAAAGGGGAGAGAAGTTGAATGTGTATTTTAAATATTTTTTTAAATGGTAAGATAGTGACTAAAATTGACAAAGAAATAGATGCATATCTTAATGACATGAAAACAGTTTTAAGAATGAAAATCATATAATAAAATTTAAAAGTCAATATAAAGGGGAAATGATATTTGGTATGTGTTAATTCCATACATTTTCACAAAGGAGAA
The DNA here is from genome assembly GCA_006410675.1 of Oreotragus oreotragus. Lineage (NCBI taxonomy): Eukaryota > Metazoa > Chordata > Mammalia > Artiodactyla > Bovidae > Oreotragus > Oreotragus oreotragus. The sequence goes on along the minus strand of SJYX01015031.1, from coordinate 19,740 downwards.
TAAATCCACTGAAACTGGTTAATTTCCTTGGGATACACTGTACCCCTTGAAATGGAGCCCACTATGAATCCAACTATGAATCTAGAATAAATTCCATTTGGAAAATGTATCAATCTTCCTTAAGTCCAACCAGGATATTTTCTAGGTGTTTGGGATTTTGTTTCATTTTAGATTTGTGATTTTTTTAAAAATAAAAAGTGATGTATATGCTGGATAGAGAGAAAGAATATATTTCAAACATTTTAGAAGTGAAAAGATCCTCAACCTCATTCCACACTCCCAGGTGTTTGGTATGTAACTTTATAGACTTTTCTGTGTGTAGATACACATGCACACATGCACACAAATGTAGTTCCACCCAAACATAATATGCCACAAAAGTTTATGATCTCAAAGTGTCATCTACAATAATATGGTGGAAATGAAATCCAAGAGAGTTATCAACCATGCACAGTGGCAAGTACTGATTTATCAGAGATCATGGTTGCTGTAAATATTGCCAAAGAGTTTTGAACCTGTAAATAAGAGGTAATGTCAAAATACAATTCTATATGATATTAAGACTTTATGGTAAGACTTCTTGCAAGTAGGGCCTAAAAAGATGACATAGTCAAAAATAAGAATTCAAATATTAAAAAAAAAATAAGCTCTTCCCCAGTGGCTCAGTGGTACAGAATCTGCCTGCCAGTGCAGAGACACAGGTTCGGTCCTTGAGTTGGGAAGATCCCACATGCTGTGGAGCTACAAAGCCCATGGGCCACAACTATTGAGCCTGGGCTTTAGAGTCCAGGAGCCACAACTACTGAATCCTGTGTTCCCTGGAACCCAAGCTCCACAACAAGAGAAGCCACTGCAGTGAGAAGCGTAGCCCCTACTCTCCACAACTAGAGAAAAGCCTGTGCAGCAACCAAGACTCAGCACAGCCAAAAAGCAAAAATAAATACATAAATAAAATTACTAAAAAAGAAAAATAAGGAGAAAATAAAAATAGAACATGTTTCATTGTGTCAGGAACATAGATGCTTAAGTGAACCCAAACATCCACAAAGGCACATACCTACAAACACACACAACTAAAGAAAGAAGGGGTCCAAGAGGAGGAATAGATGAAGGAAAAGGAAGAGGATGAGAAGGATGAAGAGGAGAGAGGAGGTTACGTAGGAGGAGGGAAGGAAGGGGAAGTTGAACCAGCTATTATATATCAAATAAATTAATCATTTCTCTCTCCAGGGATTTGAGAGATGACCTGTCATCAGTTATAAGCAGTGAGAATCTGAAAATAAAAGGAACAAGGTCAGCGCTGGCTGTATTAAAAATTAAAATGGATCCAGCCGAAAAGGAATAAAATTATAGGCAAAAATTATTCCATGCAAGAAGTTCTTGAACCAAATCATTCAAAGGTAAATACACACCGAACACAGATGCTGCAAAGTATATACTAGCCTCCATGTTCCCTCAAAACAGCAGGTTTATGACAGTCACTAAATAAATAAATAGGTGCAATGGATACCATAAAATAAGTGATCCCAGGGGAATGGTCTGTAAACTGGAGCTTTGTCTACAATAAAGGCACCATGGCTGAAGTAGAGAGACTCTTTTTTAAAGAGTAGAGAGATGAAATAAATACATGAAATGCAACATTTAAACTACTGTGACATAAATAATATAGAAATAAGAAAATTTTAATAAAGTATGCTTTAAAAGCCTCTATGCTTATTATTTGGGGAAAGGGCACGATGCAACAGCCTTCATGCCACTGAACTTACTTACTCTTCTCCCTTTAACAAAGCAACTCTGGGAAAATAACTACAAAGACATGATTTTAAATTAAAATTTGAAATAGTGAAACAAATTCTTTCCAAAATTAAGAGTATAAGAGTTAGGTTGAACCAAGAAGGAAAATGGAGGGTAAATGGCAGCCAGTTGTTGATACCTTTTGCTTGTTCCCTGTTCATTTCTTACTCTTAGCCACTGGAATCTTCTCATTCTGCCTGTGATGATGCTTACAACAAAGGGCTGCATCTCCCAAAGATGTCTTTGAACAAGTTAATCTTGCTGAATTGCTAATGTGCCTATAAAATTTTTTTTAATCCCTAATGCAAACATTTACCAAACATTCAGCAAAATTCTAAGCACCTTACATGTGTTCATTCATTTAATTCTCCCAGCACTCAAATGAGATGGATACTCTCATCAGCCACGTTTGACGAATGAAATGTTTGAGAGGACTGAAAGTGAAAGTGAAGTCGCTGAGTCGTGTCCGACTCCTTGTGACCCCATGGAGAGTGTACCCTACCAGCCTCCTCTGTCCATGGGATTTTCCAGGCAAGAATACTGGAGTGGGCTGCCATTTCCTTCTCCAGGTGATCTTCCTGACTCAGGGATTGAACCCAGGTCTCCCTCATTGTAGGCAGCCACTTTACCATCTGAGCCACCCCAGGAAATGAAATAACCTGCCCAATGTATGGTGCCGGGAAGGAGTGAGCCAACTTTTAAACCCATAATGTCTTTCCACTTCCAAGCAAAACAGCTAACTGCTGATGTGCTTGCATGACTAGAAAAATGAGACACACATATTGTCTTTCGTAGACAAGACTGAGCTTAGAGACTTGACTTGGGGGAACCATGAAGGAATAAAGACCCTCAGAAGGAGGAGAATGTTGACTGTTAGAAGAGAGATGCAATGTATAGAATATGTGGCAGGCTCCTGGTTGTGTGGGAACTTGTTGTCATGTCACTTCTCACCAGATGTGTGACTTCCAACACTCCTTTGCTTCTGGCCACAGGTGAAGCAAGGGGAGAAATAGAATTGAAAATGAAAAATAAATTTTGACATGGCAGATGGTCATTTGGGGGCACAATTATTATTTAAGATAAATTAAGGTTAATTAAGATAAATTAAGATTAATTAAGATAAACCTAGACCACCTGAAATATAGAAGCTAAAAATATTCTAATATTTCTTACTAGAATTAAATTTTGGAGGATGAAAGATCCCATTTTAGAACACTTGTATACTACGCTTTAATGCAGCTGTGATATATGCAGTACTTGATTTTTTTCCAAAATGTTTTATATCTAATAAAATTTGAAATTACCAAAGAGGGTAACCAATTCAATGGACATGAATTTGAGCAAACTCTGGGAGGTGAAGGATAGGGAAGTCTGGCATACTGCAGTCCATGGGATCACAAAGTGTCAGACACGACTTAGTGATTGAACAAAAACTAAAGAGGTTAACGATAATTTCTTTCTCACTTTACAATTTTGTAAATTACTCCTTGTTATATAAAATTATAATGATCCAAAAATAACAATTTTATCTGCAACTTTACTAAATTAAAACCCTTGCATTCTTTTTTCGTTGATTTTCCAGTTATCAGATTTGCCAAATGTAGCATTTGTTTATATTATATACCTTAAATACAGATATTTGTTTACCTAGTAATATGCTCAAGATACACAAAGGAAGGTATCTATAAGGTCTGAAATTGTTTACTCCATAAAAAACAAATTGATAAAATAATAGACTAATCAGCCAATATTTGATTGGTTGTTTGTTAAGTGGACATCTTATAAATATTCATTGAACATTTTCTATATGCTAGATACAGAATGGAGTAACAAGATTACAGAAAGCATGCTAGCCTATGCTCTCCAAAAAAAGGTCAATAATACTCGTCATGGGAGGAGTATTGCGAAGACCTCAGTAATGGTATAGGATAGCTCAAAGAATAGGGAGGAAATCTTTTGTGCTGGTGGGCAAAAATAAATGACATTAAAACAACAAAAAAACTGAAANATTACAGAAAGCATGCTAGCCTATGCTCTCCAAAAAAAGGTCAATAATACTCGTCATGGGAGGAGTATTGCGAAGACCTCAGTAATGGTATAGGATAGCTCAAAGAATAGGGAGGAAATCTTTTGTGCTGGTGGGCAAAAATAAATGACATTAAAACAACAAAAAAACTGAAACAAGATGACAATATGGGAAATAAAACTAAGGAACAGAGGTAGCAAAATAAATAAACTTTCCTGATTTTTTGAACTATAGATTATTATTTGGGGAAAATGGAAACATAAAGAAAAATCTAACTTGTATCAAGGTGGTGAAGGACATAGAAGACCAGTCTAGAGATATTTGTATTATATAGATAAAACATCTGGATGATGGATCTTTTTATCCACATACTTGGCATTATTCCAGCACTTGACTCAGAATTTTCAAATTAAAAAAAAAAATCAAGAGAACATAATCCTTGGGTAAAGGTCAAGGAATATCTGAATTTTATTTTGGAATTTGTTTCCAAAGGGAATAGACTTACTACTATCCCTTGAGACTTGAAACAAAAAGAGATCAAGGTTAAGAAAATAAATCTTGACAAAATGGCAAAAAAATCAGATGGTCTATAACATGAAATGGGTCTACTCCAATTCTCACTGATATAATTTTTATGGGTGTGAATATTTTAAACAGTCTCTAAAATGGTATTGTTCTTTACCAAGACGCGAGGTCATTGCATTGGCTATTCCTGGATCAGTATTTTAAATTGCAAAATGCACATTGGTGTCCACTGAATTTACTTTGAGTTGCAGGAGTCTTTATTTATTAGTGCCTGCCCTTAAATCTGTAAGCTGGAAAGTCATGAGTTCAATCATAAATTTAGAAGTCATGAATTTGTAGGCAGTCTAGAGTTCAATCATAAATTCTGGAGTCATGAATTTGGCATTGGCTTCAGTCTTACCAAAATGTATCTTCCTAACTCTAATCCAGTGACATCACTGTGGCCTCCAAACTTTAATCCCTAAGTAGGCACAACTCCAAATATAAACACTGGGAGTTTTTCACATCTCAAACTGTAAACCCCATATAACCAAGAGTTTGGTTGTGATGTTCAATGTATATAAAACTCAGATTTTAATCCCCATAAGCATAAAATAAAAAAAAAATTCTTCAAGAACATATTTTAGCAAAGAAGAGTGTGTCTTTCTCTTTCTTAAGTGGGGCATGAGTTAAGGATTATCTGTCACCATAACTTTGAACTACTTGATCTCCGTATGCTTTCCTGGTCTAGTTTTAATGTTTCTTAAACCCAATTTCTTTTGTCTCCTTTAAAATGGACTAATCTCCAATCATCATGGAAATAAGTCAAGTAAATGAAAAATCATAAATTACATGGGGACTCACTAATTCAGTTTATTTGGAAACAAATGCCTGGGGCTTCAAAGAGAACCAACTGCCTTAGCTCCAATTCATGTATTCATTGGCCAATTTAACTTGCCAGGGAAATGATAGATGATTTAACAAAGTGAGTGGTCAGTGTGACTTTCTGTTCCATCTACAGACGTATTGGGGGTGGGAAGGAGGTGGAGATTGAGGGGATAGAAAAAGTCTGCAACATTCATTCTAAATCACTTTTTTTATGAAACACTCGGGTTAGTTACATTCCCCCCCTCCCCAAAGGAATATCATAAAATAACCCCAAAGTTAAATGCTTTCAATTCAATTCTCCTTTAATTATACATATTACAAAGCATTTTTTAGGAAGGTATGAATGCTGCCCAGAGGCTAAGAAATATCAGATTAGATATTGCCAATCAGAAATTAATTGAACTCCATTACAGTTTAAGTTACATCATTAGAAATGAAAACCAGAGGATATCAAGAAGAAGAAGACAAAATGAATTTGAGATATAAATAACATTTATCTTACAATAATACTGTGATTTCTAGGTATAAATGCATGTCTGTATTATGACTTAGTTATTTGAGATATGAGAGAGACTTTATTGTTCCCATTTATCAGGAAAAAACAACTGACAAATGGAAAGATTTAAGTATATATTCAAGAACACACAGTTGACAAATAGAAGAAAACAGATATCTATAATCTTTCGAACTTTCCACTATAATTCACTAATTTTTAAAATACACTTGAGGGAAAAGAGGTATAGACAATCAATGAAATAGCTTATAAATCTTCATGTTTGGGAGTTCGTGTAAAAAAATAAATAAATACAAAAAGAAATTTAAAAAAAATATTTATTCATTTGTTTAAAAATGATTTCATATATTCAATGTCTCACACCTCAGCATGAACTAGTGAAGAGGTAAAATGAAAAGTAGAATAGTTTTAAAAGAAACTATGTTGTCAAACGGAGAAGGAAATGACAACCCACTCCAGTGTTCTTGCTTGGAGAATCCCAGGGACCGGGTAGCCTGGTGGGCTGCTGTTTATCGGGTCGCACAGAGTCGGACACGACTGAAGTGACTTAGCAGCATGTTGTCAAATATAGAATATCTAGACTGGCAGTTAGTTAGATAAAACTGATATTTTCTCATGACTTTTTCCTTTATATCATTATAGATTTGTTATTTCTTGCTTGCTTGCCCTTTAAAATTTTTTTCTGCAGATATCTGGAATGAGAAGTCCAAAACAAAATTCCGTCTTGAATTTTTAAGTTTCATGATAGGAGAATTTTCTACAATTCTTAGCTCACTATCAAATAGTTTATTTGAAATGTAGGTGGGCTGCCGTCTATGGGGTCGCACAGAGTCGGACACGACTGAAGCGACTTAGCAGCAGCAGCAGCAGCAGCAGCAGCAATGTATTACTGTTTTAAAATACTTAAAGAAATCAATAACTGAATTATGGTGAATTGAGAAGAGTGGAATCAAATTAGAATTTTTCACTTTTTTTTTTGACTCCCAAATTTTGGGTGGATATGTATGGATGGAAAATTGTAGACTCAGCCTAAGGGGTAATTTGGAAAAAAAGATTCTTGATTTCTTGTATTGATGCTCAGGAAGTAGAAATCAAATGTCAAATATGAATGTAAAACAGGACAGAATAAACTATGACAGCAGACCATGAAAGTGGTTCAGTTCAAATGGACTAGTCTGGGGATTTTGCTCTGTCCAGATGGGTCAATTTGATACATGCGCATATATACATCCTATGAGGGTCAACTAAAGTCTCTTATTACTGGAATGTATCACAAGCTGACAGCTTATGAAATACCAAAGTACTGAAATACAAGCACTGTGTGATGAAAATTAAAATCACATACAAAAAATCAACTTTAATTACTTATGCATTAATTTGATCCAAATTAGTTGTTTACTCACAAGTCCATTTGGNTAAAAAAAATATTTATTCATTTGTTTAAAAATGATTTCATATATTCAATGTCTCACACCTCAGCATGAACTAGTGAAGAGGTAAAATGAAAAGTAGAATAGTTTTAAAAGAAACTATGTTGTCAAACGGAGAAGGAAATGACAACCCACTCCAGTGTTCTTGCCTGGAGAATCCCAGGGACCGGGTAGCCTGGTGGGCTGCTGTTTATCGGGTCGCACAGAGTCGGACACGACTGAAGTGACTTAGCAGCATGTTGTCAAATATAGAATATCTAGACTGGCAGTTAGTTAGATAAAACTGATATTTTCTCATGACTTTTTCCTTTATATCATTATAGATTTGTTATTTCTTGCTTGCTTGCCCTTTAAAATTTTTTTCTGCAGATATCTGGAATGAGAAGTCCAAAACAAAATTCCGTCTTGAATTTTTAAGTTTCATGATAGGAGAATTTTCTACAATTCTTAGCTCACTATCAAATAGTTTATTTGAAATGTAGGTGGGCTGCCGTCTATGGGGTCGCACAGAGTCGGACACGACTGAAGCGACTTAGCAGCAGCAGCAGCAGCAGCAGCAGCAATGTATTACTGTTTTAAAATACTTAAAGAAATCAATAACTGAATTATGGTGAATTGAGAAGAGTGGAATCAAATTAGAATTTTTCACTTTTTTTTTTGACTCCCAAATTTTGGGTGGATATGTATGGATGGAAAATTGTAGACTCAGCCTAAGGGGTAATTTGGAAAAAAAGATTCTTGATTTCTTGTATTGATGCTCAGGAAGTAGAAATCAAATGTCAAATATGAATGTAAAACAGGACAGAATAAACTATGACAGCAGACCATGAAAGTGGTTCAGTTCAAATGGACTAGTCTGGGGATTTTGCTCTGTCCAGATGGGTCAATTTGATACATGCGCATATATACATCCTATGAGGGTCAACTAAAGTCTCTTATTACTGGAATGTATCACAAGCTGACAGCTTATGAAATACCAAAGTACTGAAATACAAGCACTGTGTGATGAAAATTAAAATCACATACAAAAAATCAACTTTAATTACTTATGCATTAATTTGATCCAAATTAGTTGTTTACTCACAAGTCCATTTGGATGGATGAGTGGACATCTGCTAGTTGTGTAGGCAAAGGCAGAAAGATAATTTTATTTTTAGCTCCTTTAGGAAGGAAACAGAGAAAGTACAGCAAATATGACAGGCTAATTAAATAAATTAGATTTTTCAATTACCATACAGTGAATGATCATGTTAACCAAAGAATGACTGTCTTATTTTGGGCAAAGTTATTAGAAAACAAAACAAATTTTTTTAAAGTATATAATAGAATGATCATGAAGACAATGTGTTTTTAAGTAAATACATAATTTAGAACCTTGGGAATGAAGATTAAAAAAATTAATTGGAGGGTGGGATGGGGAGATGGAAGGGAGGCTTAAGAAGGAGAGGATATATATACACATATAGCTCAGAAACTAATACAACATTGTAAAGCAATGATACTCCACTTTAAAAAAAAGAATCTGCCTGTAATGAAGGAGACCTGGGTTCTGTCCCTGGATCAGGAAGAGCTCCTGGAGTCAGAAATGATAACCAACTCCAGTATTCTTGCCTGGAGAATTCCATGGGCAGGGGAGGCTGGCAGGCTACAGTCCATGGGATCACAAAGAGTTGGACATGACTGAGCAACTTTCACTTTCACTTTTCAATGAAAAATTAAGATCTATACATTTTTATGTTTAAGTGAAGGAAAGAAGTTTTCTTATCTGCTGGTGGCAATGATTGTATTATTCCACATAATCTTAAAGGTTTGTGAGAGAGAAAGATTCCTAAGAGAGACAGTCACTTTTAGCTAAGTTGTAAATTAGCAGGAGGGAGGTTGCTTTTCTCTGCATTCTTGCTCCCTTTCTACCATCTTCAGAAATATATATAGAATTATCATAGTGCATGACCCAGATTTATTCTGTTGGCACTGCTTTTCTATTGGTCTATTTCTGGTCGTTGTACATTGAATTTACACCCTGACCTACAGAGCTGGATAAAATCCATTTTGTTAAGTCCCTTCATGTTTAGGGATCCTAAATAAACTACCTTCAACAGACTATTCCTGTGCCTGTGTCCAGATTTAAAGCCACGTAACACCTGGAATTTGTGAGCTTAACCTGCTGTGACAAATAAAAATAAATAAGAAAGTTTCCCGTAGTTGACAACCCAGGTGGAAGTTTTACTACAATTTCCATCAGTCAAGAGGGCAAGGCTTCAAGTGAAATAAACTGTATTTACACACAAGTTTTCTCAGAAAGGTGGCTGTATTATAGCTTTATATGGCCTTTGAAACTTGTGAGGAGACCTATGTATATAAATAAACAATGAAAACAAATCCCCTTGTCCGCTTGAAATGTTTTATCTGTTTACGTGATTCTTTTCTGTATCTAGACAACTTGGACCAATTAAATTTTGCCCTAATTCAAGAGAAAAAAAAATGGGTGCTCTACGTTGAATGACATAAATGCTTTGGGCGGGGGGAAAGCCAAGTCTTACATATACTCACTCAAATCCATATCTCAATTGAGTCTATAATTCTCATTTCCCTTTTATTCTGATTTATTGAATTGATGGTGTAGTTGGGGTGTGACAATTAAAACTTTAGAAAATACTGAATAAAGATAAAACAAGCTTCATGCATCTACATTCTAAGAGCATTGGATAAAGGAGTCTAAAAGTCTAGAATTTGAATAAAAATCAAAAGTATTTTTTGGATGGTTTGGCTATTAAAAAAAGAAAAACTTTTTGGAGTACTGTTACTTTGGGTGTACAGCAAAGTCAATCAGTTGTACATATACACTTTCCTGGTAGCTCAGACGGTAAAGCGTCTGCTTGCAATACAGGAGAGCCGGGTTCAACCCATGGGTTAGGAAGATCCCCTGGAGAAGGAAATGGCAACCCACTCCAGTACTCTCGCCTGGAAAATCCCATGGACAGAGGAACCTGGTAGCTACAGTCCATGGGGTCGCGAAGAGTTGGAACAGGACTGAGCGACTTCACTTTCACTTTCATTTATACACATATATCCACTCTTTTTTCTTTTCCCATATAGATCAGTATAGAGTACTGAGTAGAGTTCCCTGTGCCATACAGTAAGCTCTTACTAGTCATCTATTTTATATATAGTAGTGTGTATATGTCAATCCCAGTCTCTCAATTTGTCCCTTCTCACCCTGCCTCCCCATACCCCACCCCTTGGTAACCATGTTTGTTTTCTATATCTGTGACCCTACTTCTGTTTTTTGGGTAAGTTCACTTGTGCCCGTTTTTAGATTTCATATATAAGCAATATCATGTGATATTTGTCTTTCTTAACTAACCAGATTTTTTAAAAATATATGATGTGAAAATTCTAGACAAGTAAAAAGACTTATGAGAGGAACTGCCATAAAATATAAAAATGTTATAAAGGTACTATACTTAATAAAGTATGGTAGTACTGACACACACACACACACAAAACTAGAGTTCCAAGAAACAGAAAAGCCTATAAAAAATAAAAACATTTCATATCATGAAGATGGCACTTAGAGTAACTGGAAAAGGATGATTTTTGCTGTTACCTAATGTATTCAGCTTTTCAAGAAAAAATAAAGTTATTCCTCTACTTCTAGCAAGGAACGGCATGGTTTAACCATTGAAACCATGGTTTAACAATCTTAATATTTAAGAAAGAAACTATAAGAGACAAAGAAGAAAAATGAGTATTTACTCAATCTTGAAGTGTGAAAGAGTTTAAGCAGAGAAGCTAAGGAGCATACTTACAAGGCAGAAGAAGAATGTTTCAAAACATAAAAGTAGAAATCCCTGAATCACAAACAAAAAGAACATTGAAAGGAAATGACAAATTAGAACAACATTGTACCACACATGGCAGATTAGTGATCACAGTCCTAACTAAAATAAAGAACTACAAATAAATTTAAAAAGCCAAACACACAAATAAGATTATACACAAAAGACAGGAACTTTAAAAAATAAGTCATTCAGCATATCAAATAGGGCTCATTGTATTTTAATCTAAGAAATATAAATTAACATGAAATAACACTTCTCACTTTCTCTTTGGAAAATCTAAAAAATAAAAGATAATAGTGCTGTATCGGTAAAGTAAACACTCCTATACTCTGGACAGGAGTATAAATTAAAACATTTTGAAAACATCAGTTGTCAATATGAATCAAGATGCTTAAAAAATGTCTGTGCACCTTGGTTTAACAATTCCATGTCTGGGGATTAATCATATGGAATTAATTGAGAGATACATACTAAGATTTATATACAAAGATAGTCATAACAGCTTTATTTATAATAGGAAATTACTTTAAAATTCAACCAAAACAGATAAGTTAAATAAATTGCAACACATACATTAAATGCAATCTCCAACAACAACCATAAATCATATCTTTGAAGAAATTTAGTGACATGCAAAATAATCAAAAGAAAATTGTGATACAAAATGCTCTATACACTAATTCAAATTTTGTTATTATACACAGACACAAACACAGAAAAAGACTACATTGAACTATACCAAAATGTTAATATGGGCTAAGTATCAATCTTATATGTTAGTTGATTTAAATTTTCTTCTTTACATTTTTTGAATTTTCCAAAATATCTACAAATGAGTGCATATTGCTTTTCTAACTTAAGACAAGAATGTTATAAAATTCAGTTTAACCATAACATCACTAGCTATGTGAAAGCACCTGTGTGTCTTTTAGGGATTTCATTTACGAAGTGCCCACCATCCTAGCTCTGCTTTTCAGATATCTAATGGGCTTAATAGTTTCAAAAATAATAATAAAAGGATTTCACATATTGAAATTTGTTTTTGTTGTTTTAGAAAATAAGAGGGCATTTCTGATTAATCTCTGATGCTTTTCTGAATATTAGGGACAAAAGATCAAAAATGGCATCAGAGTCAATAAAATTATTGGGAAAGGTATTTCTAACTGTAGTTTCCACATTATGGTTGCTGATGGCAAAATGCTTATACTCTCTAGTGATTAATAAAATATAAGCAAACTGAAAGAAAATTAGAGAGTCAACATGAAAAAGAAAGTTTTCTACAATGTTCTAGATATTTTTGTTGTGAAATGTAAGCACCATTATTAAGGAAAATAGGAAAATAAATTTCTGCATTATCTGCATTGATACATTATTTCTGAAACATTGGATCATGATGGATTCTGTTTCTCAACCAGAAACCAGGGAATGTTAATGTCTCACAAAGCTTGGTATTTGGTAGTCTCTCATTGCTCTCTGCTAGTATCTAGCCAAAGTGAAGGTTAAAATTATTAAGTTGCTGATTAAAAAGCGATAAGATAGATGACTAGACATATAGGATAAATGTGATATATGGTAATGTTGCAGAAAAAACAAGTGGGACTGTTGTGCTTCAGAAAAGAAACAGTTGTATTTAACTGGAACAATAATAACAACAGCAAACAACATTTCACCTTATTGAATTTCATCACCTCGACAATAAGGTGACAAGATTGTAAAAATTATATTTCATTATACTGTCCTAATTTTTTAAATTATTGTTGAAAATTCTTTTATTTTCATTTCTTTGTTTTATTTAAAAAGAATTTTCGGCCACACTGCACAGCATCCAGAATCTTAGTCTCCAAATCAGAGGTTGAACCCATAACTCTCAGAGTGGAAGCATGAAGTCCTAACCACTGAATGGCCAAGGAAGTTCCTTTAATGGTTTTTAATTTATTATTTAAGGAAAAATTTTTTTACTATCTAAGGAAAATATTTAAGTATTTTTAATATTTAAGGAAAAAGATTAATCCTAGTGGACATTTATAATCTACCAAAATCCTTTTATATTTGAGGTCAGAAGGCCTTCCATGGGGTGGAATAAAATCAAGGACATAGAAATTTCTGACAAGTACATTTTTAGATACAGAATTATAGAAACTAAGTTCTGAAGATTTGAGGGTTTTTCAAGCTTCGACTTCACAAAGAATCTAGAAAGGTTAACATTTCACCTTTGTTGAATATAATCATATAGTCTATCTTTAATAAAAACTGGTGAGATGTTTTCCATGCTGGGAAAAAGAATTACCCATTTCACTTTTATCATCCTTTATAAGAGGGTGGTATTTACAGTGGTAGTTACAATCTTACCTACTTTGGTGCTATGGTACATCTGGTCATCTTTGTTTTTAGAAGACTAAGCAAGCCATAACTACAACCTTAAAGTATATTTATTTAATGAGGAAAATGGAAAAAACAGAAATAAATGTTACATTCTATGGCTCCATATAATACCCCCTCTCCCCTTTAAATCACTGTATTTCTTCATGTCTGTTTGGGAAGTTGAGAGAAAGCTTCCCCAGGGAGTGACTAGGATGACCAGAGTATCAGTGTATTTTCAACCAAAGCAACAGAAAGTTCACTGAGCTCCTCCTATTCAGAGCTGTCCTCTCCACCTTCTCCCTGCATTTTCATGAAAGAAAACAAATTCCCCTCTCAGTGTTACCCACATACTGCTTCTCTCATCCACGGTTTGGAGATAAGTTCAACACAGTTACACAAATTTTTTGTTGCTATTGTACTCAGCTTTAAGAGTGTAAGCATATTTGTTCTACAGACATCTATGCCTTTTTTATACATAAAGGTGATGGAGGCTTGTGTATCTGCCATTTGCATATGGTAGGACTTAGTGTTACATGCATAGTGGCAAGTTCAGAACAAATTTGCTAAGTCCTTAATCATGGTATGATAATTACATTCAATGATAATGAGTTCAGGGATAATGAAAGGAGTTTTTATGACTTATTATTATTGAGATTGACTGTTCAGAGACAATCACTAATGTTGCAAAGAATATGGATCTTGGAGCCAAGTAGGATCTTAATTTAATCTCAGCTCTAATTTACAGGTTCTGTGATGGGATGCAAATTACTTAAACACGCTGGCCCTCTGTATCTTCATTAGTAATTGGCTATTTAGGGGGCAGAGATTAAACGTGATAAAGTAGAATAGAGTGATGAATACATAATACACATTCAATAAGTGGGAGTCAGTTTTTAAATTCTTGGTTAAAATATACTAGAAATACTTTAGTAGCTTATACTTCCTGTCTATTGAGAGTGTGTACTCTTACTATCAAAAATATTCAAATCAAACTTCGCTGGTGGCCCAGTGGCTAAGACTCTGAGCTCCCAGTGCAGGAGGCCCAGGTTTGATCCCTGGTCAGGAAAGTAGATCCCACATATCACAACTAAAAGATCCTTCATGCCACAACTAAGATCTGGGGCAGCGAAATAAATAAACATTTTTAATAATTTAGAGCAAGAGGTGATTTCTAAGAAAAGTTGTTTGAATATCAAGATCTAAATAATAATTGAAGTAGTAATTTCATTTCCTCATTTTTCTTATTTGAAAGCTGAAATTCAATTATTTATTTTTTACTTAGTTCTTTGACATCTTTCTTTCCCCTAGACTGTAAGGTTTTTGAGGTCAGGGATCAGGTCTGTTCTGCTCCTCTTTACTTTCTGAGTGCGTAACACACAGTAGGGATTCAATAACCACATGCTGATGGACTGCATGGTAACCAACGAGCCTTGTTTATGAGACAGCGAGTGATGAAAATGATGAAGGCACAAGCCAGCCCCACTGACCATCCTGCCTCACTAAACTTGGAAGAAGGGCAAGGATCTGCAAGTAGCACATAGTTCTCTAGACCATCTCATCTCTGATCAGCCCACTAAATCTTTACTATCATCGACACAAATAATGTACCAATGTATATTAATTCCATTTTCTATAAAAGCAAGTTCACAGATCTGAATTTATTCCAGAGCTGGGAAAAGAATAAGGAAACATTCTTGTCTATAAAAGATACCATGGGAAATACCCAAATAACCCGTTATTGTTTGGCTGCATCTGAGACCTTTGTAACGCGCTCACTCAAAGGATCAATGGCATCTCACAAGAGAACAAGTCAGATCCTCTTGTTCTACCAAAATGTTAGGCGACCAGAGAGTGGGAAATCCAAGGAAGGGGTAGTTTAACTTTTTATTTTACTATCTACCACTGCTTTTGAACAGCATGGGTGGTGCTGGGGGTCTCTGGCATTGTTCCCGGGAGCACTGGCCCTGCCAAGCAGAATTTGCACCTTTACAAGTGCTGATTGACTGTGATGGAAAGACAAGTCCCCTTTTGGAAGCAGCTTTCTGGGAAAGATATTACACCTTCAGTCTGGTTGTGGGGAGGACCCAAGGGAAACAAAAAAGATACTAGCAGGTAACAGATAATTTGACTCCTTTCTCATTATCTCTTCAATGTACCATGTATTTTGAAGACTTGGATTCCCTAGACACAGGTCATAGAGAAATAAACTATGAAAGCAGTAAGCTTTTTCTTTTTCTTTTCCCTTCCTTTTTTTCTTTTTTACAGAGTATTATAAAAAGTTTGTTTTCCTGGCTAACAGCAGCAAACTTAACAAAGCTTTCTTCGTTAGGGTTGGCTATTTAAACCATCAGCCCATTCTGCAAGAACATCAGACATATGTCCACCAGATGCTGGGAACAACTCAGTCCTAAGGACCCAGCTCAAGTGAACAATAATCTGTGGACAGCGGGTGTGAACCTGAGCTGGGCCAACACCTCATCAGACCCAATGGCTAATTGATTTCAAAATTAGACTTGGTATTTCTGAACAATAATCTTAAAAGGCAGCCATAAAATACATCAGGATCCTTTGAGCTAGCCAAGCTTTCATCCAAATGGCTTATTACGAAGAGCTGGCACACCTGAACTTTGGCACAGTCAAATAAATCCCCAAACAGCAAATGGAAACCACATTTGGCACATTTAGTCCGTCAGGGGAAGGTTCTATTCAGGAAGAAACAAGATTTTTGATTTCAAAAATAATTTTTGTGTTACAAGGCAGGAAGTAATTCATTGAATGTGTTTTACTTTGACACCTGTGATTTACACAATAAAATATGCATACTCGGTATCTGAAGGCTTTTGGGGTGTCACATAATCTTTGGAACACCGGGAGCAGGCAGAGCACAGCAAGGGTTATAGTCCTTCCATTAGCGATAACTTAATCGTGTGTGTAGACCTACCCCTTTGAACTCTGCATAGCTGTTCCGTGGCATCGGAGTCCAGAAGAGTTTAAATCTGACTGTGCTGCAGCGACAATAAATTATACCAACTATTTTAGAAATGCTTGGAATCTTATCTGCCTTCGGAGTGTGCAAACTAAGATTACAATCCCTGGTTTAAAGGATGGCGTAAATTCTGAGAACAAACACGGAAGATTTACACAATGTCAATGGTGTATTTCAATATACTTGCAGCATTTTACTAGGACTTCTGCAGACACTCATGGAAAGCCCTGTGTTTTTTTATTCTGTTTGCCTTTTTTTTTTTTTTTTTTTTAAAAGAAGCAAAGGATTAGGTATTATCAGGATGGGTACAACAATTTAGAGTCGACTTATTGCACAATCTATGTAAAAGTAGAATTCTCATTTTAATCTTCTGGTTGCTTTAGAAGAACAGCTTTTGGCATTTTCTTTACACTTCTTATCCAAATAATTGACTCAATTTTTAAAATTAAATTTATGAAAAGACAGTCTGCTTAACCAGATGTATTTGTTAAGCCGTCTCACGTCCCGTCCCTGTTAGACTTTATCCAAGGGTAACAACGTTTTTCATAGGAGAGGAAAGAAGAAAAAATATTTAAAGCAGGAACATAATTACACACCTCGGGCTAACCCAGAAATTCACACAGCAAAGAAACATCGTGAGAAGGGCGGGACACGACCTTGGAGAATTTATCTCCAATTGAAAACATTTTTCTCTGAGTTGGCTCTCCTTTTTTTAGGGTAGCATTTTTCTGATGGCTCCAAGAAACACTGACAACCTAAGAACAATCGTGATGATGACTTTTTACCTAAGAAGTTACTCCCATCCACAGCCTGTGCTGAGCTCATTAGGGGGTGACTGCCACTTGGGGATTTAGTGGTTGGAGAGCTCAGAAAGTCAGATATCTTCTGCTCTTCCATTAATTCACTGGATGATCTGGGACATGTCTTCCTTTCTGGGCTTGTTTCTCCATTTTTAAATGTGGAGAATTGGACTAGATGGTTTCTGGGGGCTATTAATATTTCAGTTCTAAAATATTATTAAGCTATAAAATAGTTCCTTCAAAATTGAGATAAGAAGCTTGGAGCAGGGACTGCTAGAAGGAAAACCAAAGAAAAGAAATATTTAGGGTGTAGTACTTAATGAACTGGATTAGGACACATGCAGTAGTTTCAGAAATTTGATTTATAACCACATTTTTCAGCATAATGAGATAGAGAACTAGTCGACAAAAGCTTTAATGAGAAAATACTATTTGAAGTGGAAATAATCTTTTAGCTAGAGCTAAGTAGATGGAAAAATTACTCATTAACTCTACTCAGGGAGGGTAATAGCAAAATTCTCCAAAATAAAATTAGTTTCTGGGAGTAGAAACCTCAAATCACGTTTTCCATGTATCTAGTCAGCCAGCATATTCTAGAGTGTTTCTTTTATAAAGATAAATGAATATTCAAGATATACAGATTCTCTAGAGAATTACTAATGTTGAGTTCTGGAGCATTTTAGATATTATGAAGATTAACTACTTGGCATTCTGCTTATGTATTGTATCAGTATACAATAAAAAGCCTGTATTTAATTTTAAGATGTTATTGACTCTTAAAAATTAAAATCCAAATTTAATATTTAAAAAAATGTATGCTTAAATCTCTAAAATGGTTTTATGTTCTACAGTCAAATCCAAAATTCTTAGGGTTTTACATTTCAGTATTGAAACTTACATAACCATGACACTGTGTTAAATAATTTCATCTGGAATCTTAGCTAATGTATTTTAATTTTTAAAATGATTTTTCTTAAATCTTTTTATTGAATGAAAGATTCCTTAAATTCTACAGTGCTTTACAGTTTTCAAAAATTTCATACAAATGATTTTTATAATCCCATAATAATACTTTTCTTCTTATCCTCTACTCCTCCCTACACCCTGACCCTACTGGTAACCACTAGTTTTGTTTTTTTTTTTTTCTCTATGAGTCTGCTTCTTTTTTGTTTTATTTACTAGTTTGTTTTTTAGATTTCATATATATTAACTAATGTATTTTAACTATTAAATGTATGTACTATATTATATTGTATTAAATATAATGTGTATTTAACTATTTTAATTTTGTTGAATATGTATGCCTTTTGTGTCATTTTAAGTCATTTTCTAATTTTTGTAAAATGACAATAATAATGACAATATTTAACAAGCATATTCTAATGTACCAAGTATTTTAAAGACAGTAAATCATTTAAATATCACAGTAAACTTGTAAGGTGAATGCTACTGTGTCTAATTTACTGATTAGGAGAACAAGTTTAAAGAGTTTAAGTAACCTGCCCTGGTTAACACAGTAACTTGTAACTTACCTACCAAGTTCTTATTTTCTACAGTAAACATCATTACTACTGGAATGAGTATAATTAATTCACTTATTCTTTCATTCTACAAATACTCATGGGTGGCCTACGAAAAGGCAATAAGTATTCTAGGCATAGAGGATAGAGTGAAGCTACATTCTAGGGTGGGGAATCAGAAAGTCAATATATATATAAGCAAGATTATTTCCATTAAAAGATAAGTACCCTGAGGCAACCATGTCTAGCCATGCAATTTGTAACAATGAGAATCAGGAAGAAAATAAAGCAGAACAATGCAGTGGAGAGGAAGGGAGGAGTGATTTTTGACTAAATAGTCATAGAAAGCTTCCCGGAAGAAGTGGCATTTGAGCTGAGACTTAAATGACAAACAGCATCCAGCCTTGAGAAGATCTTGGGAAGGGCACCAGGCGGTGCAGCAACTAATACAAAAGCATTACAGACAAGACAGGTTTAATGACGATAAGAAACAGAGATGACTGTGGGGTTAGAGCCCAGTGAGAGGGGGAGGAGACGGGGGACCTGGCCTTGGTAAAGAGCTTGAAATGTGTTACAAAAGTACTAATATCATCATTAACCTTTTAATGGTATCTTTTAAACTATCGTCATTAACATCTGTTTTAGTGACCTAAAGCTCTTTTGGATTTTTCTCTGAAAATGCTTGGAGATTTTAGGGGGCAGGGCAAGGAATGGACCATCTCCCTGGAAAAATGCACATGTACACAGGAATGTGCATACTATGTCAGTAGTTAAGTGGGCTCACGTTCCCCCAGGAGCTTATATATGGGTCCGTGGATTTCAGATTAAGAAAAATCACCAAATTATTTAATAGTGAGCTAAATAAATTATAGTCATTAAATTATAATTATAATCCTCATCTAAATGGACAGGCTTCCCCCCAAAAAATTATGTAGTGCAGACCATAAGGCATGCTGCTCTACACAAGGCTAAGTTTCCAATTTCAACTTCAGAATTGTATTTTTTGGAGAGATCCCAATCTCCTTTCTGCAATAATGATATGCCAGAGCCAGATTCTTAAAGCAAAAAAAAAAAA
>SJYX01015030.1:77801-132032 GCA_006410675.1 Oreotragus oreotragus | reverse complement strand
GTGTGTTTACTGAAGCTATTCCTCCTAACTAGACCTTGAATTGAATTTTTGTTCCCCTATGCAAAGAACTGTTGAAAGCTCTGCTTAGCTTCTCAGAATCTTGGACTCATTGTTTTAAGAATCAATGAGTCCTAAATCTGGTCCCACCTGTTTCATCTAGGTCTCAGAAGAATTTCTGTGCAAATTCTCACTGTCTTGAAAGTTCTTCGGTTTTAAACAGATTACTTTTTGCTCTCCTTTTCTAGTGATTCTCAGAGACATACTGGTTTAAAGCAACCTACTCTACCATTGTCAAAAGCAAAATGCTCAGATATGTTTAGAATTTTACAGATCATACAGGATAATACAGTGCATATACCTTATAGAATTTAACGTATTATCTCAGTGGTGAAATGTGTGAATATTTGTCTTACTTGCTACAGTGCAAGTTTTCATAATGGGAATTGAGTGCACTGTCATCTGTTAGGGAACATGATTTGGAATAAGCCAACTTCTATGGTTTATATTACAGTCTGTTAATAAACAGACAATCTACAGCACAGCTACTTGTTTGATTGATTTGTACAAGTGACTAGCCGTCCTTCTGTTCCTCTTATATTTCTTGCTCTTTCTTAGCACAGAGTTTTTGCACATACTCTTCTCTATCTGGTATAAACACCTGCATACTTAGGTTTGAGTATGAAGCAGTTCTCAGTGAAGCCTGCCCTGACCATGAATTTAGGTCAGATAAATGAGTTTTTATACATACTCATTTGTATGATGGTTTGACTAATGTCTGTTTGCCCCTACTAGACTCTGAACTGTGAGGTTAGAAATTTTGCCTTTTTTCTTGACTATTTTATCATAGGTACCTTGTTCAGTATTTCAAACCTGTTTTGCATAGGTTATTTTCAAACCGTGTTCAGTATTTCAAACCTGTTTTGCATAGGTTATTAGTTATTAATAGATTATCAACTAATACATGTATAAATGAAATAACAGGATGAATAAGGGAAGAAATATAAGAAATGCTGATATAATAATGAATAAAAATTGAAGGCTCACTGCTTTTGAGCAAAAGCCAAATTTAATCAAACACAGGATTTACTCGGTACAGTTAAAGTTCTATAGAGTTACATGTACAGTGTTAAAAAATACTTCAAAAGATTCCCCTGAAAATTTATTACTGTGTTATAAGGTTTGTCCCCCATCCCTCTGTAAATATTTTATTACTTAAGTTTTAATAGCATTGTGTTTTTGATGAAACTATTGTTCAGAGCATGACAAACTATATCATTGCCAGTCATTCTACTATAGAGATAAAAAATTGTTATTCTTGAAAGAGTCACAGTCTGAGAGGTAAATGATTTTGGAACTTATGCACAAAATAAGATGCTGTGGTTTATTCTACCAAGGGATATTGGCCTTTTATTCATCCAGGGTGATGACATTTGAACTGAATCTTGATTGATGAGGAAGAGTTAATTAAATGGCTAAAGGAATAGTTTCATTTAGGTATGTATTATTATTAAAGCATCTAATGTTTTTGTGGATTGACAAATAGTAATTTTGTTAGTGGCTGGGGCAGTTTGCAGGAAGAATTTGTAAAAGCAGATTGGGGCTACACATGTAGATTTACGAGTTCATCCTTTGACATGGGAGCCATCAAAAGCCATTAAGGATATTTGCTGTTATTATATGCATTAAGGAAAAACTTAAAGGTTATAATTGTTATAATTACATTGTTTTAGCCAGAATTAAGGGCATGAAAAAGTTCAGGAGATATTTTAGTGGTAAAATTAACAAGATTTCAACTTGTTTACTGATTTTGTGTAGTGAAAAATTTCAACTAATAATATAGTCAAAGGCAGGTTTAAAATTTGTATAACATTTGCATGACGTGCTACAGAACGTAAATTTTCTAATTTGTGTTTTCTTTCAGATCTTACAGAAAATTTTGGCTGTAGCCCTCAAACTAGAAGCTGAAGTAATAGAAGCTGTGTACCATGTGTTAGGATATTAAAGAAAATTAATTTTTTGATTTAAATATTTGGACTATAAGGAAGGAAAGGTGACTGAAAATGGGGCGGAAGAAAATACAAATCACACGCATAATGGATGAAAGGAACCGACAGGTAAATGAAAATTTTAACTTATCTATTTTAATAGATGTAAAATTTTTAAAAAGTGTAGAATAGAATGGTGTTTTACTTTAAAGTCTAAATATTTTTATTTCTAGACTATGTTAAAAAATTTAGTTACTGAAATTTCTGACTTTTCATCATATGCTTTAAAGTAACTTTATTATTATTATTATAGAAATTGTTTTGTTAATTATAGAAACATCGATAAGCAATGTAGGAAAGTAAAGTCACTGCAGTCCACTGGTACTGTCCATTGTGTAGATTTCAGTTCAGTTGCTTATTGTGTACGACTCTTCACAACCCCGTGGACTACAGCACACTAGGCTTCCCTGTCCTGGAAGTGAACAGAGATCATTCTGTTGTTTTTGAGATTGCACCCAAGTACTGCATTTTGGACTCTTTTGTTGATTATTAAGGCTACTCTATTTCTTCTAAGGGATTCTTGCCCACAGTAGTAGATAAAATGGTCATCTGAGTTAAATTCACCTTTTCTGGTCCATTTTAGTTCACTGATTCCTAAAATGCCGATGGTCACTCTTAACATCTCCTGTTTGACCATTTCCAATTTACCTTGATTTGTGGACCTAACATTCCAGGTTCCTATGCAGTATTGTTCTTAACAGCATCAGACTTTACCTCCATCACCAGTCACATCCACAGCTGGGCATTGCTTTTGCTTTGGCTTAGTCTCTTCATTCTTGCTGGAGTTATTTCTCCCCTCTTCTGCAGTAGCATATTGGACACCTGCTGACCTGGAGAGTTCATTTTTCAGTATATCTTTTTGCCCTTTGATTCTGTGCAGTAGTCACATCCTTATGTGACTGCTGGAAATACCATGACTTTGACTATATGGACCTTTGTAGGCAAGGTAATGTCTCTGCTTTTTAGTAGTGTCTAGGTTTGTTACTGCTTTTCTTCCATGGATCAAGAGTTTTGAGTTACTAGAGTTTTTGAGCTCATAAGGTAAATATCACACTTCATATCATTGGGACAGCATGCACTCTTTGTGCAGCATTATGTTTGTGAAATTCTTCACTGTTATTGTTGCATGGAGATACACTTAGTAAATTTTCATTGATGTATAATATTCCATTGTGTGGATAGAACACAGTCTATGTATGTGTGTATACATATATATATACATTTTTTGCTTGTAAATAGGCTTTTGGGTTTTAGATCTACTGTTCATTTGGAACTTGGTTTTCATGTGGTTTGAGGTGTAGGGGTCAAAATTTGCCACTCTTCAAATGGATATTCTGTTGGCCCTGTGCGTTTTATTGCAAAAATCATCCTAGGAAAGCACAAAAAAACACAAGCTATTCCTAAAAATAATTCAACAACAGGCATAATTAATCTGTGGTGCTAGAGGCTGGGCTTCTGACCTTACCTGAGACAAGGTGATAATGACTGGGAGACAGGACAAAGAGAGTTTCTGGGTTATGCTAAATATAAGACCATATTCTTTTTTTTTTTTTTTCCAAAAAATTCAGTGAGCCACACACTTAGGGTTTGTAGGTTTTCATTTATGTTATATTTTATTATGAAGTTTACTTTTTTAAAAGAAGTATTAGAAGGGCAAGAAGGACAAACACAGTTTCACCAGGAGCTTCTAACTGGAAGTGAAGTCTTTCATCCCTCTAGAGTTTTGGCATCTTCAGTCCTTCTTGCTTCAGCAGCTTTCTGATGTCTTAGAACAGGTATTCGGTGTATTTCACTGTTTTTTATAGTTGATCTCAGTGGGTTCTTTGTTCTTCCACCAGTCACTCCATTTAGAGGCAGACATCCTCTTATACTTTAAAAAAAAAAAGAGTTGAAAAATTATTTTAAAGCAGAATACAGAGAACAATACCTCAAATACTGTTACTTTTCCAGAAGTAATGTAGGTCGATTCTGACATATTTGCTGCAGATACCTTCCCTTGTAAAAGAAGAAAATTAGAAATGTACTTCCCTTGTAATTTTTGTAAGTTGCATTCTTTTCTTCCCCAAAGGAACCTTGCACAATGGATTTAATTTCTATTTTCTTTATTATTTCAGCACACTATTATTATTTCAGCACAATTTAAAAATCTTACATAATAGCATTCTCATCTGCACTTGCTGTTTCACTCAATGTAGTGTTTCAGACATTTGTCTATGTAACTCTTTCTTGTAGTACAAGTAGTTTGTAGGAAAGAATGTGCCTCAATTCATTTATCAATACTGCTATCAGAGAACATTTAGGTTGTTTCCAATTGTTTAGAAATTTTACTGCATGTTGTGTTAGAAATGATGCCCAGGCTACATCTGTGAACGTGTCTCTGTGATTTTAGAGGAGTTGCTGGGTTGAGTATATCCATCATAACTTTATACTGTGAGGTTTTCAAGTTGCTCTGCCAAGTGGTTTTACCAGATATACTAGTAAATTATGAAAATTTCTTCTTCCTGTACAGTTTATCTTTCTTCTTCCTTCCTTTCTCACTTTATGTTTTTTCATTTTATTTTGCATATTTTTTGGCCTAATGAAGGTAAAATGTTACCTGTTTGTTGTTATGTGGTTTTGCTGGGTTGTTGATTTTTTTTCTTAGAAGTTTTTCGTATAGTCCAGATATTAATTCTGTGTAGTTAATCTGTTTCAGATAGTATATTTCAGTCTTTACCAAAACACTTTATAAAAATTTTTATGACAGGACTTACTTCAGTGTTTCTTAGTAGTTTATTTCACCTTTACCAGTATATTATGAACACTTTGAAATGATTTAAGGCTTGCTTCATTTTCTAAATCATAATCAGCTTGTAAATGTTCCAATTGAACTTTGGATAAATGTGTATTCTTTTAATTGTTGCATACAGGATTCTACATGTCTATTAGTTCAGTCTTATTTTGTGTTCAGATTATCTGTATTTGTATTTTATTTACATATTTGGTTTTGGCTCAGTGAGACCTGTCAATAATCAGCGCTTACCACAATAATGGATTTGTCATTTTCTGTATATATTTTACTAGTTTAACACATATTGTGTTAGATATTTTGGGAATATTTCATTAGGCTCATACATATTTAGAATTGTTAGTGTTCTTGGTGAATTTTTAAAATACTTACTGACTTTTTCTGTCCTCAGTAAGGCATGCTGTTTTAAACTACTTAGATCTACTGTCTCACATTACTATAGCTACTACATCTCTCTTTTGGCTAATATTTTCTTGATAGGTCTAATTCTCTACATTTACATTCAACCTATCTATATCTTTACGCTTTAGGTATGTTTTTGTAAATAGTATATGGCTGGATTTTAAAAAATCTATTCTGATAATATATCTTGACTCCCCAGTTTTCTTGGACCTTACACTTTACACTTTATCATCCTTTGTATATATATTTAGACTATTTTATATCATCTTAGTTGATTATTTTGATTTACTCTGAGAATCTGATAGAGGTCCTACAGGTAAAACTCACATAAGTGTAGGTGTACCCTCCAAAACTGGGTCCCCCTAGAGTCGTTAATCTTTATACGTGTCCAAAATTAGCCTCCAGCGATTCACTAATTAAGATTCAGATTTTCCTACCCTTGTACTGATTTCCTGTGGCAGTTTCTATTTATGGCTCTGGTGATTTATGGTTCATAGTATCTGTCTGTCTGTCTCCACTTTGGCAGGTGGGGCAGAAGTTGCCCTGGGACCTCAGCTCTCTGAGGAATCTAAGAGTTGTTAATTTTCATTTTGTTCTGTTTTATTACTTGAGTGGCCACTTCCACTGGAGTTTGAAGTGCTAGAACAGACACTTGAAGTCTCTCCTGGACTTTTAAATTCAACAATGAAATTAAGATATGTCTAAATGTATATGGTATAAAAATTTTGCTGGTCCTTGGGATTTAAAATATAAAAGATCTTTTGGAGATGGTATAATCTAACCTTTTTTTTGTTGTTGTTTAGTCTATATCTTTATTTTTATTTATTTATTATTTTTTTCTAACCTTCTTGAATTCAAAAAATTGTATTAGTTTTATTTGACACAAAATCAAGAAAGCTGTTTAGATTAAAATAAAATCTACTTCAGTTTATAGTGGCACTGAATTTTGTGGGCTAGCCTTTAGTCCTGTTCTTTTTCTTTATAGTGACTATAATAATGGAATAAAATTAAAACTTAAAAATAAAATTAATTTATTTTGACTAATATTGAAATGGCTTTATTAATACTGATTTCTTACATTTAAATTTTATAACATTTAAAACGAAATGCTAAATATGTCTCAAGTAGAAAAATGTATAAACCTGTTGCAAAATAAAGATTCAGGTTTATAGGTGGAATTCTTGGTAGTCAGAGTAACGGTGGCTGAATAAATCCTGACTCTTCCAACATAATTTCTCCAAAAATGTAGAAAAACAGGAACATAAAACCTACAACCTTGGCACAACTAGAAGGCAAAGAATGTATAAATTCACATTACCTCCAGGTAGAAAATTATTTCCAAGTCACTGTGTGCTGTTTCTCGACATCTATTGCAAATCTTTGTGGTGACCCAAGCATACATCTTTAGTCTTTCCCATTCTATTGTTTTCCTCTATTTCTTTGCATTGATTGTTGAGGAAGGCTTTCTTAACTCTCATTGCTATTCTTTGGAACTCTACACTATGTATTTTATTTACGTATTTGGTTTTGGCTCAGTGAGACCTGTCAATAATCAGCGCTTACCACAATAATGGATTTGTCATTTTCTGTATATATTTTACTAGTTTAACACATGTTGTGTTAGATATTTTGGGAATATTTCATTAGGCTCATACATATTTAGAATTGTTAGTGTTCTTGGTGAATTTTTAAAATACTTACTGACTTTTTCTGTCCTCAGTAAGGCATGCTGTTTTAAACTACTTAGATCTACTGTCTCACATTACTATAGCTACTACATCTCTCTTTTGGCTAATATTTTCTTGATAGGTCTAATTCTCTACATTTACATTCAACCTATCTATATCTTTACGCTTTAGGTATGTTTTTGTAAATAGTATATGGCTGGATTTTAAAAAATCTATTCTGATAATATATCTTGACTCCCCAGTTTTCTTGGACCTTACACTTTACACTTTATCATCCTTTGTATATATATTTAGACTATTTTATATCATCTTAGTTGATTATTTTGATTTACTCTGAGAATCTGATAGAGGTCCTACAGGTAAAACTCACATAAGTGTAGGTGTACCCTCCAAAACTGGGTCCCCCTAGAGTCGTTAATCTTTATACGTGTCCAAAATTAGCCTCCAGCGATTCACTAATTAAGATTCAGATTTTCCTACCCTTGTACTGATTTCCTGTGGCAGTTTCTATTTATGGCTCTGGTGATTTATGGTTCATAGTATCTGTCTGTCTGTCTCCACTTTGGCAGGTGGGGCAGAAGTTGCCCTGGGACCTCAGCTCTCTGAGGAATCTAAGAGTTGTTAATTTTCATTTTGTTCTGTTTTATTACTTGAGTGGCCACTTCCACTGGAGTTTGAAGTGCTAGAACAGACACTTGAAGTCTCTCCTGGACTTTTAAATTCAACAATGAAATTAAGATATGTCTAAATGTATATGGTATAAAAATTTTGCTGGTCCTTGGGATTTAAAATATAAAAGATCTTTTGGAGATGGTATAATCTAACCTTTTTTTTGTTGTTGTTTAGTCTATATCTTTATTTTTATTTATTTATTATTTTTTTCTAACCTTCTTGAATTCAAAAAATTGTATTAGTTTTATTTGACACAAAATCAAGAAAGCTGTTTAGATTAAAATAAAATCTACTTCAGTTTATAGTGGCACTGAATTTTGTGGGCTAGCCTTTAGTCCTGTTCTTTTTCTTTATAGTGACTATAATAATG
This sequence comes from Oreotragus oreotragus, assembly GCA_006410675.1. Lineage (NCBI taxonomy): Eukaryota > Metazoa > Chordata > Mammalia > Artiodactyla > Bovidae > Oreotragus > Oreotragus oreotragus. The sequence goes on along the minus strand of SJYX01015030.1, from coordinate 124,067 downwards.
GAATAAAATTAAAACTTAAAAATAAAATTAATTTATTTTGACTAATATTGAAATGGCTTTATTAATACTGATTTCTTACATTTAAATTTTATAACATTTAAAACGAAATGCTAAATATGTCTCAAGTAGAAAAATGTATAAACCTGTTGCAAAATAAAGATTCAGGTTTATAGGTGGAATTCTTGGTAGTCAGAGTAACGGTGGCTGAATAAATCCTGACTCTTCCAACATAATTTCTCCAAAAATGTAGAAAAACAGGAACATAAAACCTACAACCTTGGCACAACTAGAAGGCAAAGAATGTATAAATTCACATTACCTCCAGGTAGAAAATTATTTCCAAGTCACTGTGTGCTGTTTCTCGACATCTATTGCAAATCTTTGTGGTGACCCAAGCATACATCTTTAGTCTTTCCCATTCTATTGTTTTCCTCTATTTCTTTGCATTGATTGTTGAGGAAGGCTTTCTTAACTCTCATTGCTATTCTTTGGAACTCTACACTAAATGGATATATCTTTCCTTTTCTCCTTTGCTTTTCACTTCCCTTCTTTTCACAGCTATTTGTAAGGCCTCCTCAGACAGCTATTTTGGTTTTTTTGCATTTCTTTTTCTTGGGGATGGTCTTGATTCCTGTCTCCTGTACCGTATCACAAACCTTCATCCATGGTTCATTGGGCACTCTGTCAATCAGATCTAGTCTCTTAAATCTATCTCTCACTTCCACTGTATAGTCATAAAGGATTTAATTTAGGTCATACCCAAATGGTCTAGTGGTTTTCTCTACTTTCTTCAATTTCAATCTGAATTTGTCAATAGGCAGTTCATGATCTGAGCCACAGTCAGATCCCGGTCTTGTTTTTGCTGACTGTATAGAGCTTCTTCATCTTTGGCTGCAAAGCATATAACCAATCTGATTTCAGTGTCAACCATCTGGTGATGTCCATGTGTAGAGTATTCTCTTGTGCTGTTGGAAGAGGGTATTTGTTATGACCAGTGCATTCTCTTGGCAAACACTATTAGCCTTTGCCCTGCTTCATTCTGTATTCCAAGGCCAAATTTGCCTGTTACTCTAGATGTTTCTTGAATTTCTGCTTTTACATTCCAGTCCCCTATAATGAAAAGGACATCTTTTTGGGGTGTTAGTTCTAGAAGGTCTTATAGGTCTTCATAGAACTGTTCAACTTCAGCTTCATCGGCGTTACTGGTTGGAGTATAGACTTGGATTACTGTGATATTGAATGGCTTGCCTTGGAAACGAACAGAGATCATTCTGTCGTTTTTGAGATTGCATTCAAGTACTGCATTTCGACTCTTTTTTGACTATGATGGTGACTCCATTTCTTCTAAGGGATTTCTGCCCACAGTAGTAGATATAATGGTCATCTGAGTTAAATTCACCCATCCCAGTCCATCTTAGTTCACTGATTCCTAGAATGTTGATGTTCACTCTTGTCATCTCCTGTTTGACCACTTCCAATTTGCCTTGATTTATGGACCTGACATTCCCGGTTCCTATGCAACGTTGCTCATTACAGCATCAAACCTTGCTTCTATCACCAGTCCCATCCACAACTGGGTCTTGTTTTTGCTTTGGCTCCATCCCTTCATTCTTTCTGCAGTTATTTCTCCACTGGTCTCCAGTAGCATATTGGGCACCTACCAACCTGGGGAGTTCATCTTTCAGTGTCCTGTCTTTTTGCCTTTTCAACTGTTAATGGGGTTCTCAAGACAAGAATACTGAAGTGATTTGCCATTCCTTTCTCCAGTGGACCACATTCTGTCAGACCTCTCAACCATGACCCAGCTGTCTTGGGTGACCCCACATGGTATGGCTTAGTTTCATTGAGTTAGACATTTTGTGGGCAAAGATGGGTACAATAAAAAACAGAAATGGTAAGGACCTAACAGAAGCAGAAGATATTAAGAAGAGGTGGCAAGAATACACAGAAGAACTGTACAGAAAAGATCTTCACAACCCAGGTAATCACAGTGGTGTGATCACTCACCTAGAGCCAGACATCCTGGAATGTAAAGTCAAGTGAGCCTTAGGAAGCATCACTACGACCAAAGCTAGTGGAGGTGATGGAATACCAGTTGAGCTATTTCAAATCCTGAAAGATGATGCTGTGAAAGTGCTGCACTCACTATGCCAGCATATTTGGAAAACTCAGCAGTGGCTACAGGATTGGAAAAGGTCAGGTTTCATTCCAATACCAAAGAAAGGAAATGCCAAAGAATGCTCAAACTACCGCACAATTGCACTCATCTCACACGCTAGTAAAGTAATGCTCAAAATTCTGCAAGCCAGGCTTCAGCAGTACGTGAACCGTGAACTTGCAGATGTTCAAGCTGGTTTTAGAAAAGGCACAGGAACCAGAGATCAAATTGCCAACATCCGCTGGATCATGGAAAAAGCAAGAGAGTTCCAGAAAAAACATCTCTTTCTGCTTTCTTGACTATGCCAAAGCCTTTGACTGTGTGGATCACAATAAACTGGAAAATTCTTAAAGATATGGGAATACCTGACCACCTAACCTGCCTCTTGAGAAACGTATATGCAAGTCAAGAAGCAACCGTTAGAACTGGACATGGAACAGACTGGTTCCAAATAGGAAAAGGAGTACATCAAGGCTGTATATTGTCATCATGCTTATTTAACTTATACGCAGAGTACATCATGAGAAAGCTGGGCTGTAGGAAGCATAAGCTGGAATCAAGATTGCTGGGAGAAATATCAATAACCTCAGATATGAAGATGACACCACCCTTATGACAGAAAGGGAAGAATAATAAAGAGCCTCTTGATAAAAGTGAAAGAGGAGAGTGAAAAAATTGACCTAAAGGTCAGCATTCAAAAAACTAAGATCATGGCATCTGGTCCCATCACTTCATGACACATATATAGGGAAACAGTGGCTGACTTTAGTTTTTTGGGCTCCAAAATCACTGCAGATGGTGATTGCAGCCATGAAATTAAAAGATGCTTACTCCTTGGAAGGATAGTTATGACTAACCTAGACAGCATATTAAAAAGCAGAGACAGTACTTTGTCAACAAAGGTCCATCTAGTCAAGGCTATGGTTTTTCCAGTGGTCATGTGTGGATGTGAGAGTTGGATTATAAAGAAAACTGAGCACTGAAGAATTGATGCTTTTGAACTGTGGTGTTGGAGAAGACTCTTGAGAGTCCCTTGGACTGCAAGGAGATCCAATCAGTCCATCCTAAAGGAGATCAGTCCTGGGTGTTCATTGAAAGGACTGATGTTGAAGCTGAAACTCCAATACTTTGGCCACCTCATGCGAAGAGCTGACTCATTAGAAAAGACCCTGATGCTGGGAAAAATTGAGGGCAGGAGGAGAAGGGGATGACAGAGGATGAGATGGCTGGATGGCATCACTGACTCTATGGACATGGATGTGGGTGAACTGAACTCCGGGAGTTGGTGATGGACAGAAAGTCCTGGCATGCTGCTGTTCATGGGGTTGCCAAGAGCTGGACACAACTGAGCGACTGAACTGAACTGAAGCATACATCAGGAAAAAGTATGTGGGAAAAGAGTAGAGGAGACCTTGTAGCTGTCTTAAGACTGATTTGAAATCACTACCAAAAAGAGGAATTCTAAGTAAGTCCAAAAATTCTGGAAAATACTGCTTGTAGATTAGAATTGACCACAGGTAAAGAAAGGACTAAAAGTATATGCCCAAGCAAGTCTGTAGTCTTGAAAAAGCAGCTGTTTCAGGGAAAAGAGGGCAAAAAGGAAGGCAGAGGTACTTTTTGGAAAATGTTAGGTAAATGGAAATGAAAAGAAGATACACACACAGAGAGACGCAGACAGACACACACACATCCTTCAAGACAAAAGAATATCCAAAGAGATTTTAATTAAAGAACACAAAACTCTTTTCCCCACTGCCAGCACTCCCCCCAAAAGAGAGACCATTCATTAAAGAGACCATACTTAACTGCTTTAAAAGGAGAGGTGCTCTTGAACTAAGAATATTTTCAATCACTACCCACTAACCACTGCTAATTCTTTCCGAAGAAATTCATTGATGTAGGCAATCTTCTATATCAGTTCAGTTCAGTCGCTCAGTTGTATCAAACGCTTTGTGACCCCATGGACTGTAGCACACCAGGCTTCCCTGTCCATCACCAACTCCCAGATCCTTCTCAAATTCATGTCTATCCAGTCGGTGATGCCATCCAACCATCTCATCCTCTGTCGTCCCCTTCTCCTCCCAACTTCAATCTTTCCCAGCATCAAAGTCTTTTCCAATGAGTCAGTTCTTTGAATGAGGTGGCCAAAGTATTGGAGTTTCAGCATCAGTCTTTCCAATGAATATTCAAGACTGATTTCCTTTAGGATGGACTGACTGGATCTTCTTGCAGTCCAAAGAACTCTCAAGACTCTTCTCCAGCACCACAGTTCAAAAGCATCATTTCTTCAGCGCTCAGCTTTCTTTATAGTCCAACTCTCACATCCATACATGACTATTGGAAAACCCATAGCTTTAACTAGATGGACCTTTGTTGGCAAAGTAATGTCTCTGCTTTTTAATATGCTGTCTAGGTTGGTCATATCTTTTCTTCCAAAGAGGAAGCGTCTTTTAATTTCGTTGCTGCAGTCATCATCTGCAGTGATTTTGGAGCCCCCCAAAATAAAGTCTGTCACTGTTTCCAGTGGTTCCCCATCTATTTGCCATGAAGTGATGGGACCAGATGCCATGATCTTAGTTTTCTGAATGTTGAGTTTTAAACCAACTTTTTCACTCTCATCTTTTACTTTCATCCCCTATATAAACTGTTATAAAGAAAAGAAAATGATTTTTATAGCTATTCATGTGACAAGATTGTTCCCCAAACAGTGAAGCAGTGGGGGAAAAAAACCTGCTAATGACTATCCATGCTGAAATGAATTTCCTTAAACAAGTATTTAGGAGTGTTACAGACAAAAATCAAGATTCAGAATTTTGAATACTAAGAATGGAAATGGATTTTTTAAAGAAAGCATGGATGAAGCAAAGTGATTAAGTTGATTAAGTCAATTGAAAGAAAGAAAAAAGAGATAAAATAATATTAAAACAAAAGCTAAATTACAAAGTGGCCAAGGAACATATACTCAAATGAATCTTTAATATTAATTGAAGGCAGGCAGGAACAGCTAAATGAATGAAAATAAGTAATGTTGAAGGGTTTGAGAGAAAATGGTTGAAAGGGAGATAAAGAAGATCCAACTCATGTATAAAAGAAAAAAAACCATAGAACTGATATATAATTAAAGTTTTCATAAATAAGATTCCAAGGATTAGGTTGGAGAAGGCAATGGCACCCTACTCCAGTACTCCTGCTTGGAAAATCCCATGGATGGAGAAGCCTGGTAGGCTGCAGTCCATGGGGTCGCTAAGAGTCGGACACGACTGAGCGACCTCACGTTCACTTTTCACTTTCATACATTGGAGAAGGAAATGGCAACCCACTCCAGTGTTCTTGCCTGGAGAATCCCTGGAACGAGGGAGCCTGGTGGGCTGCCGTCTATGGGGTCACACAGTGTCAGACACGACTGAAGTGACTTAGCAGTAGCAGCAAGGATTAGATGGACCTGTGGAGGTCAACTTTGATACATATCCTACTGATAATAGGATTTTTTTTGGTAGTTGAATGAACTTTATTTTTCATTCTGCTAATGACTTTTATCTTTGTAAAATTGACCTGATTATGAAAGATTCATTGGTTTTCTTTTTTTTAGTTCCAGCAATTTATTTATAGCGATTTTTTTACATGGACAATCATGTCATCCATGAATAGACAATTTTATTTTCTTCTAATTTGTTTACATTTTCTTTCTCTATCCTCCTTTTTTTCTCTTATTTTTTTATTGGAGTGTAATTGATTTCAAATGTTGTGTTACTATCCTTTGTATAACAAAGTGAATTAGCTATATGTTTACACAGATCCACTCCCTTTTGAAACTAGCTCCCAACCCCGCCCCATCCCACCCCTCTGGGTCATCACAGACAACCAAGCTGAGCTCCCTGTTCTATATAGCAACTTCCAACTACTTCCCTGTTTTACAGATGGTAGTGTATCTATGTCAGTGCTTCCCTCCACATTCATCCCACCCTTCCCTACATATCCATTCTCTTCTGTACATCTCCATAGATTTTAAGATAAAGAAAAAAATCATCAGAACTTCTGGTTTAAAACAAGCAAATTTGTAAGTACAGAGAATTAGACTGGCATCAAATTTTGCAAAATCAAGATACAAAGGAAGACAACAGAGCAGCATTTTCAATAAATGCAGGGAAAGCATCTGAAGGTAGGATTTCATTTGCAGTTATGCTGTATTCAAATATAAAGAGTTTCAAGTTAATCCTTCTGGAACTCAGGTAATTCTGTACTCAGGAGCTATTATTATGCAGTCTTATGAAGACCTACAAGACCTTTTAGAACTAAAACCCCCAAAAGATGTCCTTTTCATTATAGGGGACTGGAATGCAAAAGTAGGAAGTCAAGAAACACCTGGAGTAACAGGCAAATTTGGCCTTGGAATGCGGAATGAAGCAGGGCAAAGACTAATAGAGTTTTGCCAAGAAAATGCACTGGTCATAGCAAACACCGTCTTCCAACAACACAAGAGAAGACTCTACACATGGATATCACCAGATGGTTAACACCGAAATCAGATTGATTAAATTCTTTGCAGCCAAAGATGGAGAAGCTCTATACAGTCAACAAAAACAAGACCAGGAGCTGACTGTGGCTCAGATCATGAACTCCTTATTTCCAAATTCAGACTTAAATTGAAGAAAGTAGGGAAAACCGCTAGACCATTCAGGTATGACCTAAATCAAATCCCTTATGATTATACAGTGGAAGTGAGAAATAGATTTAAGGGCCTAGATCTGATAGACAGAGTTCCTGATGAACTATGGAATGAGGTTCGTGACATTGTACAGGAGACAGGGATCAAGACCATCCCCATGGAAAAGAAATGCAAAAAAGCAAAATGGCTGTCTGGAGAAGCCTTACAAATAGCACTGAAAAGAAGAGAGGCGAAAAGCAAAGGAGAAAAGAAAAGATATAAGCATCTGAATGCAGAGTTCCAAAGAATAGCAAGAAGAGATAAGAAAGCCTTCTTCAGCAATCAATGCAAAGAGATAGAGGAAAACAACAGAATGGGAAAGACTAGAGATCTCTTCAAGAGAATTGGAGATACCAAGGGAACATTTCATGCAAAGATGGGCTCGATAAAGGATAGAAATGGTATGGACCTAACAGAAGCAGAAGATATTAAGAAGAGGTGGCAAGAATACACAGAAGAACTGTACAGAAAAGATCTTCACGACCCAGATAATCATGAGGATGTGATCACTAATCTAGAGCCAGACATCTTGGAATGTGAAGTCAAGTGGGCCTTAGAAAGCATCACTAAGAACAAAGCTAGTGGAGGTGATGGAATTCCCGTTGAGCTGTTTCAAATCCTGGAAGATGATGCTGTGAAAGTGCTGCACTCAATATGCCAGCAAATTTGGAAAACTCAGCAGTGGCCACAGGACTGGAAAAGGTCAGTTTTCATTCCAATTCCAAAGAAAGGCAATGCCAAAGAATGCTCAAACTACCGCACAATTGCACTCATCTCACACGCTAGTAAAGTAATGCTCAAAATTCTCCAAGCCAGGCTTCAGCAATATGTGAACCGTGAACTCCCTGATGTTCAAGCTGGTTTTAGAACAGGCAGAGGAACCAGAGATCAAATTGCCAACATCCGCTGGATCATGGAAAAAGCAAGAGAGTTCCAGAAAAACATCTATTTCTGCTTTATTGACTATGCCAAAGCCTTTGACTGTGTGGATCACAATAAACTGTGGAAAATTCTGAAAGAGATGGGAATACCAGACCACCTAACCTGCCTCTTGAGAAATCTGTATGCAGGTCAGGAAGCAACAGTTAGAACTGGACATGGAACAACAGACTGGTTCCAAATAGGAAAAGGAGTACGTCAAGGCTGTATATTGTCTCCCTGCTTATTTAACTTATATGCAGAGTACATCATGAGAAACGCTGGACTGGAAGAAACACAAGCTGGAATCAAGATTGCCGGGAGAAATATCAATAACCTCAGATATGCTGATGACACCACCCTTATGGCAGAAAGTGAGGAGGAGCTAAAAAGCCTCTTGATGAAAGTGAAGGAGGAGAGCGAAAAAGTTGGCTTAAAGCTCAACATTCAGAAAACGAAGATCATGGCATCCGGTCCCATCACTTCATGGGAAATAGATGGGGAAACAGTGGAAACAGTGTCAGACTTTATTTTTTTGGGCTCCAAAATCACTGCAGATGGTGACTGCAGCCATGAAATTAAAAGACGCTTACTCCTTGGAAGAAAAGTTATGACCAACCTGGATAGTATATTCAAAAGCAGAGACATTACTTTGCCGACTAAGGTCCGCCTAGTCAAGGCTATGGTTTTTCCTGTGGTCATGTATGGATGTGAAAGTTGGACTGTGAAGAAAGCTGAGCGCCGAAGAATCGATGCTTTTGAACTGTGGTGTTGGAGAAGACTCTTGAGAGTCCCTTGGACTGCAAGGAGATCCAACCAGTCCATTCTGAAGGAGGTCAACCCTGGGATTTCTTTGGAAGGAATGATGCTGAAGCTGAAACTCCAGTCCTTTGGCCACCTCATGCAAAGAGGTGACTCATTGGAAAAGACTCTGATGCTGGGAGGGATTGGGGGCAGGAGGAGAAGGGGACGACCGAGGATGAGATGGCTGGATGGCATCACGGACTCGATGGACGTGAGTGAACCCCTGGAGATGGTGATGAACAGGGAGGCCTGGCGTGCTGTGATTCATGGGTTCGCAAAGAGTCAGACACGACTGAGCAACTGAACTGAACTGAGTAGAAGATAAGCTCCATACAGGTGAGAGATGCCTGAGGAAATAAGGAAAAAGATCCTTGACCAACGTTTAATATAGTTAACTATAGATATAAGCCTAAAGCAAAAATGGGGGCAAGGGTGGAAGAATAATGTGTTATATGTTATTTATTACTTTCGTTTGAAAGAAAAATAACGCAGCTGAGACATGGTAAGAAAGAAAAGGAAAACAGGAAAGTAGAACAAGTGTACTGGTAATTATTTACGCAGTAGGTGCGAGGTAAAACATACCAGTAAGATTTGACACAGTAAATAGTGTGGGATTAAACATGAAAACAGAGACTAAGGGCATTTACAAAAGTTGTAACTACAAAGATAACCACTAGAACAAAAATGCTAATCTTCATTGAATTTTTCTCAAGCAAAGAAAACACATCATTTAAAGGAAAATAACAGGAAATATACATAATACATATAAATATTAATATTAAAGTACTAAAATATCAATGAAATCTCTATTATCAGTCACATCAATAAATGTGAATGGGCCCAACTGTTTATTTAAAGGAAAAACATTTCCATTTAGTTCACAAGGTCCAAATATAGGCAGAAGGAGACAAAATGGAATCTTTCTTCTTTTTTTGTTTTTGATAAATATTCTTTATTTAAATTGAACTTCAGATGTGTAACCAACTTTTTTAAAATTGGTATCCCCCTTTTTAATATAAATTTATTTTAATTGGAGGCTAATTACTGTCAGGTGAGTGTATGCTCTTCGGTTCTGTCTCATCCACAATAAAGATTTGGAGGGACAGACATTAAAGCCCTCAGCGCGACACAGCTCTCTGGTCTTGGACAAACCGTGTTATAGCTCTTAGTCAAATCAGTGTTACAGCTCTATTTTATTTAGAAGATAGCAGGAGAGTCCATCCTGGAAGCATGAGGGCATGCCAACCCAAAGACGCGAAGAAACGAGAGTGGAGGAGCATGCCGGTGTGCAGGGAAGGGAAGGGGAGAGAGAGAGAGGGAAGGAGAAAGAGCACATGCACGTGGTGTTGTGGGGGGCCGGCGGGAGAAAGAGAGAGAGAAAGAGCACATGCTCGTGGAGGGGAGAGAGAGAAAACACTTTGGCTCCTCCTTTTATGTGTTTTTTTTCCTCCACCTGGGCCTGCCCTGTGCAAATTCGGCTTAGCCAGGAGTGCTGTTTGTTCTACCTGAGGTCTTCACTCAGATCCTTAGACCTTCCTTTGTTCTATTTTCCTGGGCTTTTCCCTTCCTTGTCTTTTAGCCACTGCCATTTTGAAATCCTTTTCCCTATTCTGACTAGCTAACATTACTTTACAATATTGTATTGGTTTTGCCATACATTGACATGAATCCGCCATGGGTGTACATGTGTTCCCCATCCTGAACCCCCATCCCACTGTTCTCCCCATCCCATCCCTCTGGGTCATCCCAGTGCACCAGCCCCCGAGCACACTGTATCATGCATCGAACCTGGACTGGCGATTCATTTCACATATGATAATATATATGTTTCAATGCCATTCTCCCAAACCATCTCACCCTCACCCTCTCCCACAGAGTCCAAAAGACTGTTCTATACATCTGTGTCTCTTTTGCTGTCTTGCATACAGGGTTATTGTTACCATCTTACTAAATTCCATATATATATTACACTGTACTGGTGTTTTTCTTTCTGGCTTACTTCACTCTGTATAATAGGCTCCAGTTTCACCCACCCCAAATATCAGAAAGAGATGAGAAGAGGTATACCAGACAAATGAAAGCAATGAGAAAACAGATATAATCCTAATATTAAACAGTGTAGGGCTGAAGACAAAAAGCATTAAGTGGGACAAAGAAAGATACTTTTCAATGCTGTAATTCATCTTGAGGATGTAAGAATTAGGAATATTGATAAACTAAATACTACCTTTACTAAGCAAAAACTGAAAGAGAAACAAGCATAAGTGGAAACTAATAATTAAAGATACTTAAACACATTAGTCTTAGTATGAAATAGATGAAATGGACAAAAAATAATTGATGGTAAACCAGATCTGACTGGCATAATGAATAAAATTGACTACACTGAGAAAATAGTATATACAAGTATATGTAGAGCATTCACCAAATTGATTAAAAATTACCTACCTAACCAAAGAAACAACAGTAAATTCAAGAAAGGAGAATATTAAATACATATACTGATTACCAGGTAATAAACCTAAAAATTGTGTTGTTGGTTTTCCTTTTTTTTTGACATCCGAGCATGGGCTTTCTCTAGTTGTAGTGAGTGGGAGGTACAGTTCTGGTGTGCAGAAAAAGAAATAAAATTTTTATTTTGTACTTTGTAAGAGTAGTAACATTTATATGAAAAAATTATGAAATTATTCAGAAGAGTACCTAAGAACTATACTATTTGACTTACACATTCGTGAGGTGTGGCTTGATGAGGAAAACAAAATGTATTGGATCAGTTCAGTTCAGTCACTCAGTTGTGTCTGATTCTTTGCAACCCCGTGGACTGCAGCATGCCAGGCTTCCCTGTCCATCACCAATTCCCAGAGCTTGCTTATCTCCATCGAGTCAGTGATAGCATCCAACCATCTCATCCTCTGTCATCCCATTCTCCTCCTGCCTTCAGTCTTTGCCAGTATCAGGGTCTTTTCTAAGGAGTCAGTTCTTCACATCAGGCGGCCAAAGTATTGGAGCTTCAGCTTCAGCATTAGTCCTTCCAATAAATATTCAGGACTGATTTCCTTTAGGATTGACTGGTTGGATCTCTTTGCCGTCCAAGGGACTCTCAAGAGTCTTTTCCAACACCACAGTTCAAAACAGTGTCCAAGAGTATTGATAAGAGTCCCAGTTTCATAAAACGCTGACAAGATCCCTTATATGTATATACATCTAAATGTATATATGATTATATGATCTTGTACAAAAATGTGAGATGAAAATACCAAGTTGAAAATATGCGTTAGAAGGAGGCAAGCAAAGCACATTATATTCTATATATACATTTATATAAAGTCATATATTTGCATATTTGTATTTTAAGGACTTTTTAAAAAGATTAAATAATGATAAGAGATTTTTCTTTTTTTTTTTTAAAGGAGACAGAAGGAAATAGAAAGATGTGATGTGAAGAGTGTTCCACAGAGAGGGGAAATAGCCAAGTTCCTAAGACAGGGAGTAGTAGCTGGTGGTTAAGAAAAACCCACACACTGTACACACCAGTGCAGCATAATGTGTGTGTGTGAGAGAGAGATGAAATAAGGTCACGTAGTTTGAAGCCAGATCGTTTATTTTGTTTCCTTAATGAGTTTGACTATTACTTTCAGTGCAGTGAAAAACTCTATAAACTCCTATTTATACATTTTGATTTATGATTCAAATATATCAGTCTGTCAGGTATGTGGCCAATAAACTGTAGGGTGCAGTAGGTAAAGCAGGAAATCTAATAAGGTGATTCTATAAATAATTCAAATGAGATACCATGTTACTTAACCTAGTGTGGTATAGTTGTGTACATAGAAGTGGATCGATTTGGGATATGTTTTAGAGGTGGAGCTAATACAATTTACTGAAGGACTAGGTAGAGTCCTTTGAGATTGGAGAGATGAAGGATAACTCTTAGATACTTGCTTTTGTTTGAATGGATGACAGTGCCATTTGCTGAACTGGAGGAAACTGTAGAAAGAGCATATTTGTTCCTTTTAAAATTATGAAGCTGGATAGCTGGATGCAATTACCTGGAAGGATTGTGAGGGTAAAGAGAAGGGATCCTTGATCTAAAGCTCACAGGCACTTCAGTGTGTAAAGGCTGAGCAGAGGAAGACGGTATAGCTCTAAAGGCTGAGAGGAGGAAGGCATTCAAGTAAGAGGAAAACTAGGACAGTGTGGTGCCATAAACAGTTGGAAAAGAAAATGTTTGAAGATTGAGAACATGGTCAGATTTGTCAAACGAGATATATGGTAAGATAAAAAAAGTGATCATTGACTTCAGTCACATAAATTGAAGGTCAGTGTGATGATATTGGCAAGTCTTAGCAGAATATGAGGACTGGAAGTCTGATTGCAGTAGGATGGGGAGAGAATAGGTGGTGAGAAATTAGAGGCGATAACTATAGACATTTCTTTCAAATATTTTTATTCTGAAGTAGAGCAGAAAGAAGGGCAAGAAGAAGGGGTGGTGACTGGAAAGGCAGCATAAAATCAAAGAAGATGCTTGAGCGTAAGTTTATGGCCTTTGATCTGACAGAGAGGAAGGAAACCATGATGAAGGAGGACAGTGCAGCACCTGGAAAAGACTAGAAGCAGAGATGTCAGTAATACCAGCAGAGAAGGAAGAGTGGAAACATACAGACGAAGCAGTTGGGCAGATAGATTCAGTGATAGGAAGTGAGACGTTTGCTCCTTGCTCCTGTTTTCTCAGTGGTTTGAAGCAGGAAGGCTCAGATGGTAAAGCATCTGCCTACAATGTGGGAGACCCGGGTTTGATCCCTGGGTCAGGAAGACCCCCTGGAGAAGGCAATGGCACCCCACTCCAGTACTCTTGCCTAGAGAATCCCATGGATGGAGGAGCCTGGTGGGCTAGTCTGTGGGGTCACAAAGAGTCGGACATGACTGAGTGACTTCACTTCACTTATCAGTGGAGAGTGGATTTGAGGGAGAGAAGATAGGAAGTATCTCCACCTGGAGAATGGGCTTTGTTGTCATTCAGTCACTCAGTCCTGTCCCACTCTTCCTGACTCCATCGTCAGCAACATGCCAGGCTTCCCTGTCCTTCACCATCTCCCAGAGCTTGCTCAAAGTCATGTCCATTGAGTGGATGATGCCATCTAACCATCTCATCCTCTGTCACCCCTTCTCCTCCTGCTTTCACTCTTTCCCAGCATCAGGGTCTTTTCTAATGAGTCAGATTTTCGCATCAGGTAGCCAAAGTATTGTAGTTTTAGCTTCACCATCAGTCCTTCCAATGAACACCCAGGACTGATCTCCTTTAGCATGGACTGGTTGGATCTCCTTGCAGTCCAAGGGACTCTCAAGAGTCTTCTCCAACACCACAGTTCAAAAGCATCAATTCTTTGGCACTCAGCTTTATGGTCCAACTCTCACATCTATACATGACCACTGGAAAAACCATAGCTTTGACTAGATGGATCTTTGTTGGTAAAGTAATTTCTCTGTTTTTTAATACGCTGTCTAGATTGGTCATAGCTTTTCTTCCAAGAGTTGCAGGAAGAGGGACCCCTTCCAGGGCCCGAAACTTGGCTCTCGTCTAACACTCAGAAATGGTCCGAAGAGACACATGTGCTGACAAAGCAAGAGATTTTATTGGGAAAGGGCACCCGGGTGGAGAGCAGGAGGGTAAAGGAACCCAGGAGAACTACTCTGCCACGTGGCTTGCAGTCTTGGGTTTTATGGTGATGGGATTAGTTTCTGGGTGGTCTCTGGCCAAACATTCTAATTCAGAGTCCTGGTGGCGCACGCATCGCTCAGCCAAGATGGATGCTAGCAAGAGGGATTCTGGGAAGTGGACGGACACGTGGTGTCTCCTTTAGACCTTTCCCGAACTCTTCCGGTTGGTGGTAGCTTATTAGTTCCATATTCCTTACCAGGATCTCCTGTCATAAAACAACTTGTGCAAATGGTTACTATGGTGCCTGCCCAGGATGGGTGGTTTCAATCAGTGTGCTTCCCCTAACACAAGGAGCATGCGTCTTTTAATTTCATGGCTGCAGTCACCATCTGCTGTAATTTTGGAGCCCAAGAAAATAGACTGCCACTGTTTCCATTGTTTCCCCATCTATTTGCCATGAAGTGATGGAATTGGATGCCATGATCTTAGTTTTCTGAATGTTGAGTTTTAAGCCAACTTTTTCACTCTCCTCTTTCAGTTTCATTAGGAGGCACTTTTGTTCCTCTTTGCTTTCTATAAGGGAGCTGTTATCTGCATATCTGAGGTTATTGATATTTCTTCATATGTAGAGTACGTCATGTACAGTGCTGGGCTGGATGAAGCACAAGTTGGAATCAAGATTGTCGGGAATAAGGAGTTCATTATCTGAACCCCTGTCAGCTCTTGTTTTTGCTAACTGTACAGAGCTTCTCCATCTTTGGCTGCAAAGAATATAATCAATCTGATTTTGGTATTGACCATCTGGTGTTGTCCATGTGTAGAGTCTTCTCTTGTGTTGTTGGATGAGGGTGTTCACTGTGACTAGTGCTTTCTCTTGATAAATTCTGTTAGCCTTTGCCCTGCTTTCTTTTGTACTCCAACCCCAAATTTGCCTGTTTCTCCAGGTTTCTCTTGACTTCTTGCTTTTGCATTCCAGTCCCCTATGATGAAAAGGACGTCTTTTGGGGGTGTTAGTTCTAGAAGGTCTTGTACATAGAGCCGTTCAACTTCAGCTTCTTCAGTATTAGTGGTTGGGACATAGACTTGGATTGCTGTGATATTGAATGGTTTGCCTTGGAAACAGACATCATTCTGTCATTTTTGAGATTTCACCCAAGTACTCCATTTTAGACTCTTTTGTTGACTATGATGGCTACTCCATTTCTTCTAAGGGATTCTTGCCTATAGTAGTAGATGTAATGATCATCTGAATTAAATTCCCCCTTTCTGGCCCATAAAGTTCACTGATTCCTAAAATGTTGATATTCCCTTTTACCATCTCCTGTTTGACCACTTCCAATTTACCTTGATTCGTGGACCTAATATTCCAGGTTCCTATGCAGTGTGCTTTACAACATTGAACTTTACTTTTACCACCAGACACATCCACAACTGGGTGTTGTCTACACTTTGACTCAGACTCTATTCCTTCTGGAACTCTTTCTTTGCTCTTCTCCAGTAACATATTGGTCACCTGTCAATGTGGGTAGTTCATCTTTCAGTATTATATCTTTTTGTCTTTTCATACTGTTCTTGGGGTTCTCAAGGCAAGAATGCTGTAGTGGTTTGACATCCCCTTCTCCAGTGGACCACGTTTTGGCAGAGCTCTTCACTCTTACCCATGCATCTTGGATGGCCCTATACTTCATGGCTCATACTGTCATTGAGTTAGACAAGACTGTGATCCATGTGATCAGTTTGGTTAGTTTTCTGTGATTCATTCTATATGCCGCGAGGTCAGGTGCACTCTATATAAACAGTCCTGGTTGCCAGTGACATGCTGGCATAAGTCCTTTTGAAGGAGGTGGCCATTATGCCATTATCCCTACCATAGTTTGGCCTGAGGCCAAACTACAGGGAGGGAAAACACAGCCCCACCCATCAGCAGAAAATTGGATTAAAGATTTACTGAACATGGCCCATCAGAGCAAGATCCAGTTTGCACAATAGCCAGTACCTCCCATCAGGAAGCTTCCACAAGCCTCTTATCTATCAGAATGGGCTAATGGGACAAATAAGCTAAGTTATAATGTCAGGCAATGTTAAGTGTTAGTTAAGATGTATGGTCATCAGTTTAGAAAAACAAGGGGAATGTGGATTTGAGTGTGCGTGCACATTTATGTTCCCAGTAATTGTCAGCCACTTGCATAAAGATAAAGGAATAAATGGGCAAAGAGTTGGACACCACTGAGAGACTTTGACTCGCTCACTCAGAAAGAGATATGACACCAGTGCATGGGGACGAATGACTTTGAGGTCCCCACAAGGAGAGTTTGAAAAGTGAAAGTCGCAGTTGTGTCTGACTTTTGTGACCCCATGGACTATAGAGTCCATGAAATTCTCTAGGCCAGAATACTGGAGTGGGTAGCCTCTCCCTTTTCCGGGAATCTTCCCAACCCAGGGATTAAACCCAGGTCTCCCTCACTGCAAGTAGATTGAGCTTCAAAACACTGGGGGTTTTTAGAGAAGAAAGGAAAATTCAAGAGAGAACGGGAAGCAAAAAAGGACATACCTTCCAGACCCTTGAGTACAGGACATGTAGTATTTGAAAAGAAACAAGTTAGTGTCTATTTGAGAGGGCTTCAGGTGAGAGGTTTCAGTTAGAAAAATATTCAAGGAAGACTTTGAGGACATTGAGGAATTTGCTGATCTAGACTGTGAATTTTCATGGGTGAAATAGAGGTATTGGAAAGGAGAGGAAGGATAATTTAGATTAGTGGATGTATTTTGTTGTTTAGGGATTAAAGTCTGAGTAATGCCGGATTCCCTGATGGCTCAGTGGGTAAATAATCCAGTGCAATGCAGGAGATACAGGAGATGCGGTTTGATTCCTGGGTTGGGAAGATCCTCTGGAGAAAGGGGATGGAGCCACTCCAATATTCTTGCCTAAAAAAATCCCTAGACAGAGGTGCCTGGCAGGCTGTAGTCCATGGGGTCGCAAACAGTTGGACACGAGCAACTAAGCACACACGCACATGATGGATGACTTGAGGTAGGACTTGGACTTTCTAATGCCTTTTGAAGCTGGATGGTAAAAGGCCACTAGTTAGCTGTTTCCTTCTCTGGTTCTTTGCCCAGAGTCACAACCAAGGATAAAGGAAGCCTTCTCAGGAGACTACGTCAAGCCCTTGGAGGTACAAAATATATGTAGACTTGTAGTCCTTTGGCAGACTGGGGAAAGAAACTCACGTGGAGTATGAAGCTAGGAAGTTTTTTCACCTTTGAAATCAGACTCATTATTAAAAGAGAACTCATCTTCAGGTAGCCTATATTCCAGTACTACTAATAACTTTTAATAAAAATATACTTTTTTAAATTTTGTAGGTCACTTTTACCAAGAGAAAGTTTGGATTAATGAAGAAAGCCTATGAACTTAGTGTGCTCTGTGACTGTGAAATAGCACTCATCATTTTCAACAGCTCTAACAAACTGTTTCAGTATGCCAGCACTGATATGGACAAGGTTCTTCTCAAGTATACGGAATATAATGAACCTCATGAAAGCAGAACCAACTCGGATATTGTTGAGGTAACAAATACATCTAGTGATGCCTGAATTGCAGATAGTAATTAAATTAGATCACTTTTTATAGCCAAAACATACATCTATTATTTTTTTCTCTGAATTGTTTCTTAGAAGGATCTAATTATTACTATGTGATGACCCATTTATAAACATATCCTAATCACCAAGAAAAATGAACAAGGCTGATATAGTATGTACATCAATATAATCTAACATTTCATCTGTGATTACTTTTTATATGAATTTTAGAATTAATCTTATAAGAAACTGTATCACTTTGGACAGTATGAAGTTTTAGTTTTTTTATGTCTTAATTATTTCATTACCTCAGTGACTAACCACAATTTTAAACACTAATGAAATAGAAGAAGTTATTCTGTTTTGTTTATAGTCCTTTAGTTGTGGGAGGAGGATGGTTCCTTTTTTTTTTTTTTAATTTCTTTTCCTTCAGTATCTTATAGTTCTACCAACCTATTTAGTGAAAATAAAGGGAGTTGTTTAGAATGATTTTAGTCCATTCAGAAAGTATTTTAGGACAAAACCTTAAAAGGGAGAATCAATATTCTTTTCCCTTTAATTCTTTCCTGTTATAAAAGTCTTCTTATAAAAGATAACTTTCTGTGTATATGTCTATAGCATTTTATACTACTTTCGTATTTACTTTTATCTTTTTTATTTATACTTAGAAGTTTTGTTTTATTTTTGTTTAAAACAGGTTTTTTCCCCATTGCTTAAAAAGATGTCTTTGATTTTGTAATACTTGAAAACTATTTCAATAAATTAGAGATTTCCTTGGTTAAAATACTGAAATCGTGGGAAGTGAAGCAGAAATAACTGTAAGAGAAGAAATGTAGTCCCAACTTAGGTTTTATTTCAGAAATTGAAATTAAGATACTTTATTGTATAGGGATCTAATTTATTTGCCTCCACACATTGTTATAGTTCTGAAAATGCATCTTAAATATCTCTCATGTTTTTCTGCCTTAACCATTCCTTTTGGACAGTGATTGATTCTAACTGCCAAAAAAAACCTGCTACTTTTACTAGAAAAAATCCTTATTTTTTAAATAATCAATTGCTTAAAATGGAAAGTAATAGTCTGATTACAGTTACAGTTCGTCTGTTGCTTGATGTGCCCACTGTTTTATTTGTGTCACTGTTTTATTCAGTGTCTGTGAAGCTTTTGATCTTGCTTTTGCTGATCACTTAAACTACATGGTTACATCTTTAACTGAACTCCTTAGCACAGTTATGTTTTTATCAGTTATAAATTATTTTATATCATTTAGCTTTTATGGTAAATCTTATTACTTATGTGCAATATAAACTAGTAGACTCTTGTTACGTATCAGAATGCATTTTGAATCGTAGTTTTATAAATTAGGGGATCTTGATATGGATATACTTCATAAGAGACTTTGTAACTGGATTTCTTTGAAACAGAAGGTATCCCTGGTGTTTAGTTTAAAATGACATCTTATTTTAAAAAACTCTGTCTTACCAAAAGCTCTACTACCTTAAATCAAAGAAAAAGAGTTGACCTTAATAAACAAATAGATATTCAGACTAGTTTCATTGTGGAAGGCAACCACCTCCTTGACCCTAACTACTCTGCTCTTTCATTGCAGCAGTTATTGTTCTTGGGCCCTGGAGGTTGAGGGTACTTTGCACAACCTAAAGCTTACTTCCTTAGAGAATATGAAGAATAAAGGGTGATTTAATCCTCACAGAATTTTCAAATTACCTGAGTCTTCATCTCTGTTGTGGTCAGCAATGAGTGTAAGAGAGTAAATCCCAATCATTTTTTAGGACTCCTCCTATATTATAGTTTGTTTCATATCAGTTGGCATTTTGATGATTTATTTTTTAATTGAATTTCTTAGACATAAGCAAACATGGATTTTACCAGTAGCTCTTTTTGAAGCTCTGAATTATATAAATACAAGACACGTATGAATAAAAGACAGAAGACACATTGAATTATAAGGGATTTAATTTGTTGCCATAGGATAAAATTATAAAACTTAATGCACCTTTCTTGTATGTCAGTGTCTTACTGAGTTAATCTTCATAAAACTGGATGATTACCATTGTAAGACAGTCTTTCTTCCACGTGTAAAGGTGATACGCAACTATATCCTCACTAGTAGTGCATACAAACTTAAGTTCTTTTTATTGGCTGTAGTGATGGCTTTATTGTTATGAACCAGACTAAGTTAATAGGATAAGAGTAATGACAAATACTTATTCAGAGCTTCCTATGGGCCACTTTCTAAGTGTTTTACAAATATCTTACTTAAGTATATTTTTAGAATATCATTTTAAGTATATTTTCCTTTTACATATAGTTTCATTTCAAACAGTTATAGTAATTGGAAGCAAACATTTAGACTTGTGTTTGTTTATTTAACAAACATCTTTGAGGGACTCCTGTGTGCCAGGGACTCCACAAAGTGATTTTTAGGTTTCAAAATCAAGCCACAATACTGTTTTTTTTCCTACCTGTAGTTCTGTAAACCACTGAAATATACTTTTACCAACTGAAGATTTTATATTAAACTTGTGACAAGTTGGTTCTGGACTCTTTGGCTATCTCATGTGGCTGAGTACATCAGCAATAAATAGAGTCATGAACAGCTACAAGTGATCTACTTTAGACTGTTTCCTTATGTAGTATGAACAACAGTGAGACTGAAAACTTCATGAACAACTTTCATAAGGCCTCTAACCTGAATTCACCCATTTCCTGTTGCATATGATAGTTTCTAAAGCTAGCAGGATTTTACTTTCCCCCATATTACTAAAATATTCTTTGACAGAATCTTGAATATGTTAAAATGGAGTCTTGTGTGGATGTATTTCTATTCTGTTAGATCCAACACACAGGCCCTTTCGGCATGTACTGTGTAGAATAGAGGGATGCGTGCCCTGTACTGTTGATCACATCTACATAGTCTACGAAATAAGGACACACATGAAATTAAATCTAATATGTTTTCTGGGAGCACTGTAGAATAAATACAATAAAGTGGAGGTAGTTGGTATTTGAATATTGTGATGATAAATGTAGGAGGACATAATACATTCATTTACCTTTAAATTTTTAACCACAGGTATTAGGAACACATATACAGAATGGTGTTTGTATCTTTGCTTTTCTTATTTCATATTAATTACATTTTAAAACTAGTCTCTTAAAATTTTAATCAGTTAAAAAATTTTTTTTAATCATTTTTAACATTTTAATCATAGTTGATAAGAATTTTTTTCTTTATAGCTTATTAAAAATCAACAGCATTTATGTATTTTAAGTTGCATTTAGGTGTTTTAAATTAAGGTTTGCAGTGTTGGATATATATATCACCTATGATGTGGTACATTCTTTATTAAAAAATGAGTTTTACTACTTTATTATGTATAGTTCATTAGAAAACATCAAGATATACATTATATCTTTTTATGTAAGTACACAAAAAAAGATGGCAGATTTTGTTTGGTCCTATCAAAGATAGTAATGTAACCGAAGGTACAAAGAAAATGTTATAACCCTCAAATCTTCTTTTCAGGATATTGATTTAAAATTTTTTGAATTTTATTATGCAGTTTTATAAGAATATTAGATATATCCTAGAGTATTAGAAACTAGAAATGAAAATCACCAGTGTAATTAGTTGCCATTATTCATTCACATGTGTGTATAAATTGAATTTAAACTCAATAAAAGCCTAGACCATAAAATGGTTCTGCATCAAAATAAAAATTATGCTAAAGGAATGAAGTGAAGTAGCAGCTGCTACACAATAAATGCCCAAGATGACTTGGTAATGATATATCTTTCACTTTGCAGTATTTACAATAATATTTGAAATATTACGTATTTCTCTGTGTAATATATTTAAAATAATGACTTGGTGGCATTGAACATTCAGTAAATAGTTAATGTGGTGATGCAGATCATTGTGCTGCTATTTAAGCATGTAAATACAGAAGCCATGACCATTTGTCTTTCTTATTAATATCTTGTGAACCGTTCCCAAATAGCATTACTTTACTCATCACAGAATACTATAGTGTTAAAGTTTTTTTTTTCACTTGCATTATATATTATTTGATCTTCATATCCAAGGTAAGCTTTTTCAGAAGGAGAAATTGAGACCAGAGTTAAATGACTCACCTAGAGTCATGTAGCAGTTTAATGGGAGAAGTGGTATTAGAACCTGGGTCTTTAGCATTAACTCCTCCCTTTGTTCCCCAGTTTACCAGATCCATCGGAGCTCTGCAACATTTCACCATAAACAGATAAGATTTTATACATATACCAGTAATGTATTAACATGTGACAAACATGAGTAAGTTTTCCTCAATAATGAACAGAAAATTAGTGAGGTAATTGCAATAAGAATAATATAAAACATTTATCAATGTACTCATTATGACCTGGTACTCTTCCAAGGGCTTTTATTGATATTATTATCTTATTGATGAGATGGTTAGATAGCATCACCAACACAATGGACATAAATTTGACCAAACTACGGGAGATAGTGGAGGACAAAGGAGCTGGCACACTGCAGTCCATGGGGTCACAAAGAGTCAGACACAACTTAGTGACTTAACGACAACAACAAAATTATTTTATTGAGTCCCTCTAATTGTCCCCATTTCACAGTTGAGAAAATTGAGGCACAGTGATGAATGAAGTAAAATGATGATAATTTGCATTCTGAAGGAAGAGAAAATCTACTTTTTGAGTCTTAATAGTTCTTCCCTGCTTTAAAATTACAACAGAATTTGGAAATAATATAGAAAGGAGGATAGGGCATCAATATAAGATGCATTTATGAATTATTAAATAAAAACAGCTGGTAGCAAAAGTAATCATACCAGTGATTCATGCCATTTAAAATCAGTGGTTCTTAAAGTGTGATGCCTTGACCAGAAGCATCAGTGTTACCAGAGAGCTTGTTAGAAAGTTTTCAGGTTCCAACTCAGACCCATTGCATCAGAAACTTTTGAAATGAGACCTGAGTGTCCTGGTATTAACTTGAATCAACTTGTCCTAAGTGCAGTGAGACTAAAAGCTTCAAGTTACCATGCAGTCTCTCGGCAGTGGTTATCCAGCTTTTAAAATATTTTTATCTCTAAGACTTCCTCTGAAATAATTTTGAGTTGTGAGCAAGCATAAGTCATAATTTTTAAGACCTTCTAAAGAGTAGTTCAAGATAGTATGCTGATATTGGTGTGAATTGCAAACTATTTTTAATGGGTGACATTTTTATTTAATTCTATATGATTATCAAGTGCTTCTTTGAATGTATTTAGGGGATCTGGTGGGGATGTGTGGGGAGATGGGCCCCAGTTCCTCAGTTGAGCAAAAAAGATAGATGACTTTTCTCTCCTGAGGTCACCTAGCTACAGAACTGGAGGTGCGATTAGTTTAGGATTTCTGACAGTATTATTACATCCTCAGAAAGTCTTTTTGAGCCCATCAGTTTTTTTCTCCCCATATTACAGATGAGGAATGGAACAGACAGGGGGTGTTTAAGAGGCTTGCCTAATGTTTTACAGGGCTGCAGTGGAGCGGCAGGGAAAGGGAAAAAATAATGAAACATCTGAAGACAAGACAAAGCTTTCCTCCACCTCCAGCCCCCTGCCCTGCTCTTTTATTCTAACAGAGCCTGAAGCAGCAGGACGGTGATGCACAGGGTGAGGCCCCCCGTCCTCACGGCCCTCCTCCTCCGCCCACATGTCCTGCGCCATCACCTCATGCAGCAAGCACCATGGCTCCTGCAGTTTTCGTTTTACTGTTTTCGTTNCCCCCTGCCCTGCTCTTTTATTCTAACAGAGCCTGAAGCAGCAGGACGGTGATGCACAGGGTGAGGCCCCCCGTCCTCACGGCCCTCCTCCTCCGCCCACATGTCCTGCGCCATCACCTCATGCAGCAAGCACCATGGCTCCTGCAGTTTTCATTTTACTGTTTTCGTTTTGCTATGTATTTGAATATTATTATTTATCATACAATTATTGGTTTTATTTATGTGCTTTTTATAAGGAACTGTGCATCTCTGCGTATGATTTTTATTTTCTTGAAGTCAGGTTTTTCTCCATCAGAGATTGATGTTACTGAAAAATAAACAGGAGTTCATGTCATGGGTGGAAAGGGTTGTGATATATATATACATATATATCACTTCATAATACAGCTCACATTTCTATAATGTATTTCTTGTGATTATTGATAAATATCTTTGTATCCTTTTTATATCCTTGTGTATCATGGGTTGAGTGTTTCTGTACAAGATTGATGTTACTGAAAAATAAACAGGAGTTCATGTCATGGGTGGAAAGGGTTGTGATATATATATACATATATATCACTTCATAATACAGCTCACATTTCTATAATGTATTTCTTGTGATTATTGATAAATATCTTTGTATCCTTTTTATATCCTTGTGTATCATGGGTTGAGTGTTTCTGTACTATGATGAGATAAACTGTTCTTTTTTCTCTGGAAGTTCTTCGATATATTGACCAGATTTTTGACTAAGGAGGGAAGGAGAGCACAGAGAATTGGAAGAGTGGTCAGAAAAAGCTCCCTCTAGAGGTGACACCATCACCTGAGTCCTTTAAAGGGTAGGGTTGGAGAGAGAAAGGGGGTTAGAATCAGAAGAAAGGTGGGCTGGGTGGGATAGCTTATGTGAAAAGTAGGAAATGAAGCATAGCATGCTTATTTTACAAAGTTAAAAACCAGCTAAGAATAGCTATAGTGTAGTGTGAAGAGTTTGGAGAAGGAAATGGCAACCCACTCCAGTATTCTTGCCTGGAGAATCCCAGGGACAGAGGAGCCTAGTGGGCTGCCGTCTATGGGGTCGCACAGAGCTGGACACAATTGAAGCGACTTAGCAGCAGCAGCAGCAGTGTGAAGAGTGGAGATAGCTAAAACGTGAGAAGTAAACCAGATCCCAAACAGATGTATAATACCCTTGACTTCCTTCTGAAGATATGGGTACCTGTTGAAAGACCCTAACCTGAGTTTTACTGAGTCTTGCACTTCCCAAGCTGTAAATTGTTAGAATTGCCTTATAATTTTTTTGAAAGGTATTGAAGAGAAGTGAAAAGGGTAAAAGTATTGGATGTAGTGCATTATTTCTTCATTTTTTAATTTATTGAACTGATGTTTATCATACTGTATATGAGACATTATACTAGACACTAGAAATATGGTGATAACTGGACATGTTTCTCTGTTTCCCTAATAGGATTATGTGCTGCTATTTTATTATCTTACCTCAGAAGTCCCTTTGTTGGATACATTTCAGTATGCATTCAAGGCACTTAGAATTCTAAGATACTGATGTTTATGACCAAATATTAACCATTCAGCATATAAACATTATATTACTATTAGAGCTAGAAGCCTATTTAGAGCAAAAGATGTAGAGTGCTTACCAGATTCAACAATGATATGGGTATGCCTGAAAACCAAGATATATCTATAGTCTTAAGTGATATTTCAGTTCTTTTATATAAAGATAGCTAATACAGACATTCAATTAAAAAAAAAACTGGCCATTCAATTCATTTGAAATTAAGAGGATAACTATATATTTATTGGTGCACAAGTAATTGTGGTTTTGTCATGTTGAAATTTGCCATTTGATACTGGAATACATTCTTAAATGTGGTTTTATTATATATCATTTTAATACACATTTCTTACTTTATTTTATTTTATTTTTTTTTTACTAATGACTTATTTCCTGTGAATTTTAGATTAGGGAAATGATGTTAGGAAAAAAGCAAATTCAAGGAATTTTCTTATTTGAGTTCAAAATGGGTCATAAAGCACTGGAGACCACTCACAACATCAACAATACATTTGGCCCAGGAACTGCTAAGGAACATACAGTGCAGTGGTGATTCAAGAAGTTTTGTAAAAGAGACAGTAGCTTTAAAGATGAGGAGCATAGTGGCCAGTCATTGAAAGTTGGCAGTGACCACTTGAGAGGATCATAGGAAAAGTTACCTAAGAACTCAGTGTCAGCCATTTTACTGTCGTTTGGCATTTGAAACAAATTAGAAAGGTGAAAAAGCTCCTCATGAGCTGATTGGAAAAAAAAAAAAAAGGTCGTTTTGAAATGTCATCTTACTCTGTGCAACAACAGTGAACCATTTCTCAATCAGATTGTGAGGTGCGATGGAAAGTGTATCTTATAGACAACCAGTGGTGACTAGTTCAGTGGTTGGACTGAGAAGAAGCTCCGAAACACTTCCCAAAGCCAAAGTTGCACCAGAAAAAGTCATGGTCACTATGTGGTGGTCTGCTGCCCACGTGATCCACTGCACCTTTCTGAATCCCAGCAAAACCGTTACATCTGAGAAGTACGCTCAGCAAATCGGGGAGCCACAGAAAACGGCAACACCTGCAGCTGGCACTGGCTAACAGGATGGGCCCAGTTCTCCACAACAGTGCACCACCACGCATCGCACAAGCAGCACTTCACAAGCTGAACGAATAGGACTGCGAAGTCTCACCTCGTCCGCCATATTCACCTGACTTCTCGCCAGCTGACTGCCACTTCTTCAAGCATCTTGACAACTTTTTGTAGGGAAAACACTTCCACAACCAGCAGGAGGCAGAAGATGCTTTCCAGGAGTTCATTGAATCCCAAAGCACAGATTTTTATGTTACAGGAATAAGCAAACAATTCTCATTGGCAAAAATGTGTTGATTATAATGGTACCTATTTTGATTAATAAAGGTGTATTTGAGGCTAGTTATAGTGATTTAAAATTCACAGTTCAAAACACAATTACGTTTGCACCAACCTAATATTCTGAAGTTATTTTTGTAGCTCAGTCCTGAGAGGAACTCAGTTTTGGAATCTATAGATTCTAAAGAAAGCGAGATATTTTCTTGGCATAGATAGTCATAACTGTACTTTTTAATTTACAATTGTGCAATCAGTGTTGTACCTATAAACAATTCCAGTGGTAGTGTAAACTGCTTATATAAACAATTTTGAATGATAGTATCCACATACATTATAATTATCTAGATTTTTGTTTGAAGGGTTGATTCATACCTTTAATGTATGCTTTAATCCTTATGTATCCTAAGGCTGTTCTAGCACACTGGTATGTGATTATATTTATTTATTCAAATATTATTTCTAGTAGTTCTTATTTTAGTTCATTAGCACTAAAGTACCAGAAAGTAAACTTTTAATACTGTTTTGAAAATGTTAGTGAATAATGTTGGTAAATAAGCTATATGCTTGGGTGTTCGTGAATGTATGAATGCTTGATTATTCATATTGGAATATACCTCTTATAATTCAACAGAGAGTCTTTTTCTGAAAGATTTTGCTTCTGTACACATTTTCTTGCATATAACTGGTTATTTTGTGGTAATTTCTGGACTTGACTTATTTCTAGAATCTGTCTTAACCTCAAAAATATTTATGTTCTACAAAGAAAATTTGGAAATATCAACTAGTATTTGTACAGGAATTTAAATTTTTTACTTGCTTCTTTATGCCACCAGTGTTCATAAAGAATTATCTCATAGTATTGAGTAACTAGAATATTGTTATTGCTGTTTTCCACATTTGTTTAGCTCATTAAGTTTTTAAAAATTGCTCTGTTACTTTGAAGAGTCAAACCTACCAGTTATGTTCCGTAGGACAGTGGAGAGTAAGAGTTTAGGTGGATATTTAGCTGTTTTGTGAGAAGTGATATTAGAATTCTCAAATCTTATCATTTGATATTTTTCTTAATAACAATTCAGATATAATTAGTATTATAACTAGCATTTTTTTTGATATATTAGTTACTGAATGATTTTGGGTATGCACATAGAAAAAAATCAATATCTGTTTCACATCATACACAGAATTTCTGTTGAGAGTTTGTGTAGTGGAGTAATAAAGGAAAAACAAATTGGGTATAGTTGATGGAATGTCTTGTATTCCAGGCTGTGACGTTTGACATTTTTCCTGTGGTCATTGGACAGCTGTTAAAAGTATTTAAAAGTCTTAAGTGGTCAAATAATTGTAAGAATGATAAGCTGGAAACAGATAATTAAATTTAAAAAAGTTTATAGAAATAGACTGTTACCTCATCTCTTAATTATGATAGATTTTTAGCTATATTGAGATTTATATGATGCTATTCCACTTGGTTTGAAAGGAGAAGTAGCATTAAATTGGGGATTTAGGCTTTGTTCTAATTCACACATTGTAAGTTGGATTTATCCCAGGAATGCAGGGTTGACTTAACAGAGTATCCTATTATTATGGACTGAAAGTTTTAATATGTCCATGCTACATGAATAATCCATATAGAGTCAAGGAAATGCCAGTCAAGATCCCAACGAATTAATTTTTTCAAGAATTCAAAAACTGACCCTTAAATATATAGGGAAATTAAGGGGATAAGAAGATACTCTGAAGAATAGCAAGATGAGAACCTTTGTATTATAATATATTGAGACTAATGTTATAGCTATAGTAATGTGGCATTGGCACAGATACTAAATAAATCAGTGAAGTAATATCTCAGAAACAGAACCGTGCACATAATGGGGTATTGCACGTCAAAGGGGGAAGAACCAACTCTTTAAGCAGTGATGCTGGGACATTGGATACATATATATGGGGGAACTGTGAGACTGAACCTACCTTGTATCTTATACAAAATTGACATCCGGAAGTATTATTGACCTAAATGTGAAAGGCAAAATTGTAACACTTCTGGGATATAATGTAGGAGAATATCTTCATGATTTTGAGGTCGGGAAGGAATTCTTGTATAAGACATAAACATTACTACCATAAAGGATAATTGTAAAGGAAAAATGAATAAATTTAATTTTATCAAGAACCTGTATTCATCCAAAGAAAAGTGTTAAAACAGTACATAAAAGTGGCAAAGAACTTACATTGATTACAAGTAAAAGAATGACTGTAAAGCGATAAGAAAAAGACAACTCAATAGAAAATTGGCAAAGTCCTGGAACACTTGGCACCTCACAAAAAAGAAAATGCAAATGGCTAGTAATTTTGAAATGTGCTTCATTTTCTTGTAATGAAGGGAAAGCAAGTTAAGTCTTCATTGCAGGTAGAATACTTTGATACAACTACTTAAAAAAAATTGTTCAGCATTATCTAGTGTGACGATATCATTTTATGAACTAACAATTCTGCTGTTAAGAATATACCCTGGAGAAGTGTGTGCAGATGCACAGTAAACTATGTCTGCAAAAATGTGCATAGCTCCATTTTCATAATAGCTAATAGGTTGAAGCAACTTCAGTGTCTATCTGTAATAGAATGGATAACAAGTTTCCTCCCACATGATGTAGTACAGTATTCAATAAAAATGTTCAAGCTGTAACTACCTGCAACCCCAAATGTCCAGTGTATTGAAGGAGAACAGACAAAATAATACAGTACATATATTCCATTCACATAATATTTAGAAATATGTGCATCCTGAGTCACTAAGTCATGTCCAACTGTTTGCAACCCAATGGACTGTAGCCCACCAGGCTCCTCTGTCCATGGGATTCTCCAGGCAAAAATACTGGAGTGGGGTGCCATTCCCTTCTCCAGTGGATCTTCCTGACCCAGGGGTTCAGTCTGTGTCTCCTGCATTGGCAGACAGCTTCTTTACCAGTGANAACCCAATGGACTGTAGCCCACCAGGCTCCTCTGTCCATGGGATTCTCCAGGCAAAAATACTGGAGTGGGGTGCCATTCCCTTCTCCAGTGGATCTTCCTGACCCAGGGGTTCAGTCTGTGTCTCCTGCATTGGCAGACAGCTTCTTTACCAGTGAGCCACTGGGGAAGCCAGTTATAGTTTGAGGCATATATATCGTAAACCTATGATAAAAGTGCAGGAAGTCGACACCACAGACTTAGGATGGTATTACTATGGAGGAGAGAGGGGAGGCTTATGTGATTGAAGGAGATACACACGGTTCTGGTTCTAGTGTATTTTTTGACCTGATTAGAATTACTATTGTTCACTTTGTAATTGTTGAATTTTATATAAATTTTGATGCACCGTCTGTTGGTGGCGGTTTAGTCACTAAGTCGTGTCCGACTCCTGGCGACTCCATGTTCCTGCCAACCTCCTCTGTCCATGGAATTCTCCAGGCAAGAATACTGGAGTGGGTTGCCATTTCCTTCTCCAGGGGATCTTCCTGACCCAGGAATCGAAGCCAGGTCTCCTGCACTGTAGGCAGATTCTTTTACCGACTGAGCTATGACAGAAGCCCTTTTATGTATTATATCCAGTTTTTAAAAAACGTTTCTGTTTTCAGAGTGTCTGGGAAGAATAAGTATCTTTNGGCAAGAATACTGGAGTGGGTTGCCATTTCCTTCTCCAGGGGATCTTCCTGACCCAGGAATCGAAGCCAGGTCTCCTGCACTGTAGGCAGATTCTTTTACCGACTGAGCTATGACAGAAGCCCTTTTATGTATTATATCCAGTTTTTAAAAAGCGTTTCTGTTTTCAGAGTGTCTGGGAAGAATAAGTATCTTTCAGAATTGGAAACAATTATTAAAAATGGAAGAAAGGAGAACTTTTCACATTAAAAAAAGTTCTAAAATCTAGTTTAAGTTCCTTGGGACTTAAGACATCATTCCATAGTTTTAAACACTCATATGTTCTTTATGTGAGAGGTGACAAATTATCCATTCAGCCAGTGTTTATGGAGTTGCTGAGTTGTTTCACTGAAATGTGATTTAAGGTGATTGATAATATTGTGAATTGATATAATTGATGAGCTCATCATGCATTTTAAAACTATGTGTATATACTTTTTGAGTACTTTTAATTCCCTAGTTTCACTTCTAGGTGCTATGATTATTACTACTTTGGAATGGAATTTGATAGTTATCATTATAAAATTGAGTGTGTGTCAAAGAATATTTTAAATTCTTGGTTGACGGTAGTTAAAAATACAGTCTTATCTCACATGGGCTCTGTTAAACAAGCAGTACAGACTCCTGAATCCCAAATTCATTATCATCTAAAAATTCCAGAAAATACCAGTCCCCTGGGGTTTTTATCAGTTTTTATTTCAGACTCCACGTGATTCAAATGTTTATTTAAATATATTTACAATGAACAATATCCTGAGTCCTAGATTTCTTCATTCTGTGAACAAACACCAAAGGTTATAGTGTGTATATATGTATTAGGGCATATATATTTTATACATATATCTGCATTGTGTATATAATTTCCATGGAGAATAAATGTTATTTTTTTATTATGTCTGAAATTTTAAATGTAATTTTTTGCTAATGAAAGAACATAAGCAAAAGGAAATCTATTTAAAATTAGCTGCCTCTGCCTAATTTATAATCCTTTTTGAAATATGTTTCTGTTTATTGTGTTTTTAAAAAAACCTGAGATATCCAGAAAAAAGTCTAAAACAGCATTGTTCTTGCCTCCTCAGGTTTCTTTTTCCTGGTTTCTGTCTCGTTTTTTACTCTTCCCTTATTCTTGCTGTCTTCAGTTTCACCAACAGTAATGTAAACCAGAAAATGACAAGCAAATGTTCAGGGCCAGCCAAACAGTGTTTTATATACCCAGAATTCTAAAAGTGTTTCTTTGAACTTGAAAGATGAGGTTGTGAATACTTTATAAGTAGAACAGTAGAACATGTGACTTTAAAGATCTTTGTTGGTGTATATACCATTATTTGAGTCAGCTTTTCCAAGTTTGGGATCTTTTCTGGTCTCAATTATGGAGGCATTAGCCAGACTTGCTTAGGAGACTTAGATGACTTAGGTAAGGAAACTATTAACTAATGACTCAAAGAATTGTGACATTTTTTTTCATCAAGGTTCTTTGATTATAAAGAATAGGCATTCATTTGAAGTGACTCTAACTAAAGAAGAATTTATTGGAAAAACATAGGCAGATGGCATCCAAGTCTGAAAGGAATACCTGGCTTCCTTAAGGCCCGAAGAGGAACTCTGTCTCAGAGTTTCCATAGTCCCTCATCTCTGTCACCATGGCTAGTGTGCAAGATGACTCTCCTGAAGGCACAACTGATGGTCTTCATGTAAAACTAATTGATGTTCTAGGTTCTTATACAATTAGCCATTTTTGTAACCAGAACATAATTCCCAAATTTTAAAGAAACATTTATGATACTGTCTTGCGGATGCTTTCTCAGTAGTATAAAAGATTTAGTGAACTATGGACCTTTGTCTCAGTGCTAACATAATTTTTTAAACAGGGTTGATCCTCTGTAGATGACATGTAGTTTCTCTTATTTAAGAAAAGTATGACTTTTGATTTTTAGACTTCTTGGTTTATTCTTCAGCCTTCTTTGTTCAACATAAGATCCAAAATAAGAACTTTTGGCTGATAGTTGATTATAGCTAAATGTACACTTAAAATGAGAGGTCTTGCACTACCAGTTCTAATCTTTCGTATCCAAAAGCCCACTGGAGAGTATCCCAGAAGCTTTCAGAGTCTAGATTGTTATTAGTTGAACTTGCATATGAAATTATAGTTATAAAATTGTATTTTTGTGATTCAAATGCAGTCAGCTGTCAACAGTTTATGTGGATTGACCTAGTACAAATTAATGTCTCTGAATTGCCTTATATTATTTGCTTAAATATAACAAATTCATAACTTTATGTTTTAGAAAACATCTGAAGTAACATCACGTCATCCTGGTCTCTCCTTTGCTATGTGTATTTTTTTATTGTGCATGTATTAATAAATACATATTTCATGTGTGTTGTGGCACCTTGACAGACTCTGAAAATGTAAAGAGTCTAGACTTCAGTCTTTGAAAGTTCATACATTAGTTGAAGAATACAGAAAATATGCAGAAGATAAGTAAATACAATGTTGCATATGTTACATGAATGCTCTAAAGAGTAAGTGCTCTTACAATTTCAGCATATGAAGCAGTGGGGAAAGAAGGTTTCATGGAAAAATGCAGTTCAAACTAGGCCACAGTGAGCTATAAGATAGTCATACAGGTAAGAGAGAAGACAGGGTTTCAAGCAAGTGGGGTAACATCAGTGAAGGATTTTTATGACTGTAAGGAGGACAATAATTTTGACTACTCTGGTTCAGGGAGAAAATAATAGAAATTATATTTTATCCCAAGATTTGTTTGTTACTGTTTTAGAAAATTGACAGTCATTCATGCTTATTTTTTCAGTGTATGCATATATTGGGGGCTGTGCATGAAATATGTTTACAGGTGGGGTGGGATAATCTAAAAAGTTGAGAGAGTACTGCTTTTAGATCACCGAGAGCCATCAAATATTTAAAACAAGGGTGACAAATACAAAGTGATATGGAAGAGAACTGAATCTGTAACAATTTATGGGACAAATTAGAAGAAAGAGAAGTGAAGGAAGGTATAATAAGAGTCCAGGTATAAAGCAGCACAGGCCTGCGTGAGTATGGTGGCAGTAGAAATGGAATAATATATCTGCAAAATTTGGAATTCCATGTTAATGTGGGGAGAGAGCAAAGTGAACAGCAAGATTGCTTGCTGTGTTGACTAGAAATAGCTAAGTCCAAAGAGGAGATCTATCGATACTTGATAAAAGATAAGAAATTCCATCTTGATTAAATTGAAATAGTGATATTAGCCAAATATCCAAATGAAAATGTGCATTTGTCGCTTGGGTGTATAGTTCTTCAAAATTTCAGAATAGAATTTGAAGAAGGTATAAAATCATTACTCTCATCCAACTATAAAGTGAGCTTCAAGTTACTCTTCATTTCAACAAAACTGATTTAATTAATACCAAAACTGAGAAGAAAACGTCCTCTTACTTGTAAGTTTAATTTGGGCATATCCTGTTTGAAAAGTTTAGATACGTTATAGGGATTCCTTCTCCCTGGAAATGCTTATAAGCAAAACACTACCTACTCTTTCCCCAATAGCTTGAATTTTACTTTGGCCTTCGTAAGCTTCAGATGGAGAAGGAACCCTGTTTCGAGAGTCTGTGGTTTGCACTTTTAGATGGTTACACTCTTAATACTGTAGTATGAATAATAATTTCATTTATGAATTGTCACAAAAATTAAGGATTATTCTTCTTAATTTCTTGAATAAGAGGACTGAAATCTGATAATCCTTCTCTGATCATAATTATCTTAACTGTTGATGCCATAATAGATTAATAGATCATTAATTAGATAATCAAATATTTTTAAAAATTTCAACAGCACATTGTTTTTTCTTTTAAAAATCAATACTCAGTCCAGTACTAAGTTCTAAAAAGAGCACTCTTTCCCCTGCATTTGGATCTGCTGTGAATCATGTATCAAGGGTGATTTCACTCTTAACACAGGTGGTTTTGTTTTTTCTCCAGAAAAAGGTAAAATCATGACTCTCAGCTATATAATGAACATGTCAAGAGTTTAACTTAACAATTTCTGAGGGAGCACAAAAAATGTTGCAACTGGTTAAAGGTAAATCCAAAGGTAAAGCCAAAGAAAAGTGCATAAGCCCATCTAGAAGCTTTGCAGGTGGTTCAGACGGTGAAGAATCTGCCTGCAATGCAGGGGACCCAGATTCAGCCCCTGGGCTGGGAAGATCCCCTGGAGAAGGGAATGGCTACTCACTGCAGTACTCTTGCCTGGAGAATTCCAGTAGAGAGAGGAGTCTGGCGGGCTGCAGTCCATGGGGTCTCAGTTGAATGTGACTGAGTGAATAACACTTACTCATCAAGAAGGCAAAATGAATTTTCTTCATAGATGCAAAACTGACCTCTTCCTCATTGAGAAAAGAGGTCAGTTGAAACAACCTCCTGCAGACAGAATCTATTTGTATGTCTATAAACAGTAATTATTTGTATTACTCTCAGCTTTCTACAAATAAACTTCTGTTTCTGCAGAGTTGTAAAAGAGCTCAAAGACCAGCACAAACCGCAATGAATCAGATAACCTGGAAGGATGTGTCCTAATGAATGTATTGCTTTAAATTAAGGACACTTAGCAATTATTTTTTCATCCATTTAAGAAATTTTTACAGTCTGTCTTTATGTAACAAGTATTGAAGGTAAATGTTATCTAAGGGTATTCATTATTTCAAACCTACATAAAATTTCCCAACATCACAAAAAGAAAAGCTATTAAAATCATAATAGAGTTTAACTTTGTTGTGACAAGTAGAAAGTTTGTTTTTTTAAAGGTGTTTAACTGACACCCCAAAAATAAAATGTCTGTTTTCTGTAGAAATGGACTGATAAAATTTGTAGGTACACTAATTTTACAATTTCATGTAAATAATGTTTCTAGTTAGACCCTTTAGATATATTTGGAACACTGATACAAAGACACAGAACAGATTGTATCAAGACAGCTTAAATTGATTAATAATTTAATTTTTCATCATCGAGCCCTTTAGCAGTTCATAATCTATATTTCAGAATACAGTCATTTAAGAAAAGCAAATAGAATACATTAACTTAAGTGATGTATGGCCCTGAAAATATCAAATTATTCTGGCACAATAGAGTCTTCCCCTTAAGTTTTGCCATAATAGTCTGAAAAACTGTCAGTCACATGTACAAGAATGAAATACTTTTAAAATCTTGCTTACTTAAGAATGTGGAACATTATTATCATCAGTAATAACTATAGAGAGTACACAATGCTAATATTCTTGAATGTTCCCACTTAAAAGCAGACTCTCCCCTTAATGGTGACCTTTCAGGTTGTATTTTCCAAGTGTTTTTATTGAGGCTAGCTTGCAGCATTTAAGAAAGCTGAAGCTAGCCTGTTTCTTATATGTCTCGCCTGGCCTTGTTAATAGATACCAGCATTCCACTTGTTAGTACCAGTGACACAGGAGAAACTTTTAATATTATGCTATGGTGTATTGATAAAGAAGACAGAAAAAAGTCTTTTTATGGTAGTTGGATCCTCAAAACAACTCTTCATGTTCTAGCGATAAAACCCAATTTGGATATCCAGCAGAGGTACATGAGCTTATCTGTAGAGCTGATACAGCCTCTTGAATTCTCTCACCATGACAGGAACCCCATCTAAAGTGAAGGCTTGCAGAACTGGAGATACCAGAACGCTTTTCTTCCTCATTAGTACAAGTAGGGTTAACCCTACTCTTCTAGGATAAAAGTGTGTGATTATTAAACAGAGGCCATATTCTTTTTCTTCTGTAATTTGAAAATGTTCAGAGAGACACACTTGGGTAATGGTTGTTACTAGAGGAGCAAGACTGTGAACTACCTAGCTTTAAGGTATAGGAACATAAGGGGAAAATATCTGGAGATTTCAGGGTAGAGTAAATC
The DNA here is from genome assembly GCA_006410675.1 of Oreotragus oreotragus. Classification (NCBI taxonomy): domain Eukaryota; kingdom Metazoa; phylum Chordata; class Mammalia; order Artiodactyla; family Bovidae; genus Oreotragus; species Oreotragus oreotragus. The sequence continues at coordinate 87,941 of SJYX01015030.1, read as the reverse complement.
AACTTTGTGATAAAATCTGTATATAGACCTCTACTGTATTTGTTCTGTTTCTATAGCTGTGTTGGCTATAAGAGTTCATTGTGTTCCAGTATTCTCAGTGTTAACATCTTCATTGCTCATAGCAAGTTGCAGAGCTTTGACAGGCAGAACTTGCTACCATGAATGGGGCAGAATTTATCTTCACCTTTTAGTTATAAACAACAGGACTTTTTATGACTAAGTATACATAAAAGTTCAGTGATTACTTAGACCCACATATATAACTTAGAGCCTTGAGGCCAGTTTTGGAGAATTAGGTGTGGTCTATGCTGCCTCACACGCTAGTAAAGCAATGCTCAAAATTCTCCAAGCCAGGCTTCAGCAATATGTGTACCGTGAACTTGAAGATGTTCAAGCTGGTTTTAGAAAAGGCAGAGGAACCAGAGATCAAATTGCCAACATCTGCTGGATCATGGAAAAAGCAAGAGAGTTCCAGAAAAACATCTATTTCTGCTTCATTGACTATGCCAAAGCCTTTGACTGTGTGGATCACAATAAACTGTGGAAAATTCTGAAAGAGATGGGAATACCAGACCACCTGACCTGCCTCTTGAGAAACCTGTATGCAGGTCAGGAAGCAGCGGTTACAACTGGACAGGGGACAACAGACTGGTTCCAAATAGGAAAAGGAGTATGTCAAGGCTGTATATTGTCACCATCATGAGAAACGCTGGGCTGGAAGAAACACAAGCTGGAATCAAGATTGCTGGGAGAAATATCAATAACCTCAGGTATGCAGATGACACCACCCTTATGGCAGAAAGTGAAGAGGAACTAAAAAGCCTCTTGATGAAAGTGAAGGAGGAGAGTGAAAAAGTTGGGTTAAAGCTCAACATTCAGAAAACGAAGATCACGGCATCCGGTCCCATCACTTCATGGGAAATAGATGGGGAAACAGTGAAAACAGTGTCAGACTTTATTTGGGAGGCTCCAAAATCACTGCAGATGGTGACTGCAGCCATGAAATTAAAAGATGCATACTCCTTGGAAGGAAAGTTATGACCAACCTAGATAGCATATTGAAAAGCAGAGACATTATGTTGACAACAAATGTCCGTCTAGTCAAGGCTATGGTTTTTCCAGTGGTCATGTATGGATGTGAAAGTTGGATTGTGAAGAAAGCTGAGCACCAAAGAATTGATACTTTTGAACTGTGGTGTTGGAGAAGACTCTTGAGAGTCCCTTGGACTGCAAGGAGATCCAACCAGTCCATTCTGAAGATCAGCCCTGAATGTTCTTTGGAAGGACTGATGCTAAAGCTGAAACTCCAGTCCTTTGGCCACCTCATGCAAAGAGTTGACTCATTGGAAAGACTCTGATGCTGGGAGGGATTGGGGGCAGGAGGAGAAGGGGACGGGGATGAGATGGCTGGATGGCATCACCGACTCGATGGACAAGGATTTGAGTGAACTCTGGGAGTTGGTGATGGACAGAGGCCTGGCATGCTGCAGTTCATGGGCTCACAAAGAGTTGGACACGACTGAGCGACTGAACTGATGCTGTCTGCTCATGTTTAGTGATGTGTTGTGGTGGAAGTTTGAGACATTATGGTGGGATTCCCAGTGCATACCAAGAAATTTGAGCAGTTAACATAGATATCCCAATGATTACTTCTGATTCTTTAAGCATCAAATTGAATAAAGTGAAATTTAAAAATAGACCAGAGAAATTTTTTAAAAATTATCATATCTTAATGTATTGTGTGTTTATATTTTACTACTTTCAAGAAAAGAATTAAAATAGCATTCACAGTTATTATAAATCATGTTTGAAAGGATACCAAGATCCATTATTATGAATTAATTTAAAATATACCTTGAAGTGAAGTTGCTCAGTCGTGTCCGACTCTTTGCGACCCCATGGACTGTAGCCTATCAGGCTCCTCCATCCATGGGATTTTCCAGGCAAGAGTGCTGGAGTGGATTGCCATTTCCTTCTCCAGGGGATCTTCCCGACCCAGGGATCGAACCCAGGTCTCCCGCATTGCAGGCAGACGCTTTACCATCTGAGCCACCAGGGAACTTATACCTTAAGTTTACATAATCATTTGCAGTACAAATGCATTCGTCTAGTGTTAGTCTATTGTTCAAACATTTCTTAGGCTAAGTTGGTATGCCTACTTGGAAAATTTTAACATCTGAAAATTTCTCTGTGGTTGGCTTGAAAATCAGCAAATCTAAAAGCTATCTAAGTTATTGAGCTTAAAAATATACTTTTAAGAAATTATACTTTATAATAAGACCCATGAGGATTTTTTTTTTTAAATTTAGACATTCTGGAAGTAAATTAATACTCTATTAAGCCCTAGTCTTTTAACTAAACAAGTCATTTTGTGGTGATTTTAATTAGAAAAATGCAATATGAAAAAAAAAACCTGTTCACTATATTTTTATCCTAAAGTAAGAAAACAGAAAATCAATATGGTCTAGGACATTCAAGAAAATTCTCCAGAAAGTCAATTCAGTGAATTAAATTAATCCATGAGGGAACTCTATAGAAAGAGCTGGCAAAGGGTGGGAAAGATCATGCTGAATTAGTTTTTATCACAAAATTTAAAGATTTGTGAAGTCAGTAATATGTACATTCTATGGAGGAGAGTCATTGCTGTCGTACATAAACAGGTATTTCAGTTTTTATGCTTCAGAGTTATGTAGGAAAATCAGTGTGCGTGCATGCTAAGTTGCCTCAGTCGTGTCCAACTCTTTGTGACCACATGGGCTGTAGAACTCCAGGTTCCTCTGTCCATGGATCTTCCAGGGAAGAATACGTGAAAGTGAAAGTCACTCAGTACTTTTCGACTCTTTGTGACCCCATGGACTGTATAGTCCATGGAATTCTCCAGGCCAGAGTACTGAAGCCTTTCCCTTCTCCAGGGGATCTTCCCAACCCAGGGATTGAATCCAGGTCTCCCCCATTGCAGGCAGATTCTTTACCAGCTGAGCCACAAGAAAGCCCAAGAAGGGAAGCCCACTGGAGTGGGTAGCCTATCCTTTCTCCAGCGGATCTTCCTGACCCAGAATTGAACCAGGGTCTCCTGCATTGCAGGCAGATTCTTTACCAATGGAGCTATAAGGGAAGCCCTAAGAATACTGGAGTGTGTTGCTATTTCCTCATCCAGGGAAGTCTTCCTAACCCAGGGATTGAACCCAGATCTCTTACATCTGCATTGGCAGGAAAATCATAGCATTTAAAAACAAATTAGGGATGAAATTATTGTGATATCGTGCGTATTCTTTCTGGTGAATGGGATAAACTCTTAGGCAAAAGGGAATGTCAGTAGATGAAGTTGTTGAAATGTTCATTTCATAAAGATGCTGCAATAACTTCTCAAAGTATCATCTTGATATATTTGGGGATCTCATTGATCCTGTCAGACATGTTGATCAGGCTGTAATCAGATTTAAATTGTAATTATCAAAACAGTGAGTAATTTCATATTCTCTAGGAAGTTTGGAAAGGAAGAATCCAAATATGGAAATACTCCTTTTCTCTTAATGTACAATGGGAACATAATTTTGCTTATGATAAGGATTACCTTATTTGAAGAATTACAGTACACTTGTGATCATTTAAAACCATTTCAGTGGCTCTTGTATTACTCAGTTCATTCAGTCTGTGCTCTCTTACTTAATTTTTACAAAAAAGACTCATGGCAAGTTAGTATCATTTGTGTGTGAATTTTCCAATTGTATTTCAGACTTTAAGAAAAAAAGGCCTTAATGGTTGTGAGAGCCCTGATGCTGACGATTACTTTGAGCACAGTCCACTCTCGGAGGACAGATTCAGCAAACTAAATGAAGATAGTGATTTTATTTTCAAACGAGGCCCTGTAAGTACTTTTACTTTACCTCTACTTTTTATTTGTTGATCCTTTTTGTTAACTTCATTATTTAGGCTCTGAACAAGAAGGAACACAGAGGGTGCGACAGCCCAGACCCTGATACTTCCTATGTGCTAACTCCACATACAGAAGAAAAATATAAAAAAATTAATGAGGAATTTGATAATATGATGCGGAATCATAAAATCGCAGTGAGTACTAAAGTATGGTTTGTGCTTTTATCTTGTGCATGAAGAGACTGACCACACCTCTTATTGTTTGTTTTCACAGTGGATGATGACAGCAGTAAGTAGGAGGGAGGTGGGGAGGTATTAATTTCTTTTGAATTTATAGAACTTCAAGATAAAATTGTGGAAATCTTAACAGTAGTACATCTCCAGTGTCTTAAATGTAGAAGTGAAGAGAAAACATCCTAATCTGGGCTCTTCTACTATCTCCTTACTTTTGAATAGGGCATCTAAACATCCTAGATTCCAATTTCCTCATCTACAAAGTGAATGAATTGGCTCACATAATTTTTTAAGGTCCCTTCCAGCTTTAAATTCCCATGATTTTAAATATAAGGATGCATTTGAGACTTCCCTCTCCCTCTCATGACTTTTAAAATATTATATGGACTTTAGATTTTGAGACTATAAAATATAAAATGGCTAGATTTTATTATATAATTTGGTGCTTCAAAATTGTTTTTAATTATTTTATATAGTTGCCATAATAGTAGCTTACTGTTTGACTCTTTGTAAGTGTCCTAGAACAACTTGGTGACAGTACCTCCAAATTCCTATTCTTTTCTTGCACTGTCAGTGTTAAGGAAGAGTGCCTTGACTTGATTTTAATTTAAGGAAACAGTGTTCTTAAACTGGTTGCAAAACAGTTACTTAAAAAATTTTCCATGCTCTTTTGATAGTTCAAAGAGTTCTCACTGAAGCTCCATTGGCAAGAGTTGCTTAAGACAGTTATTCTTGATCTAATTTTTCTGACACTATATGTATGTGTTGTAGTCTTCATGAATAAATTGGTGCCACTGCTATTTATTTCACTACCAGAGTTAATTCTCTTAAAACTATGCCCTAAAGTATGTATTATGGATTATTTCTTCAAAATAGTCTGATGCTATAAGAAGCCCATGGACAACAGATTTAAGGAGATATTTTTGTGGTAATACCCTTCTTAAGAAACATAACAACAGAAAAAATAAAGTAAAATTCCTTTTGACCTCATATGGATGTTGGTGACCTTGCAGATAACGTTAAGCTGCAGTAACTTTGTATAAATAAAATTGCTTTAACTTTAAAAAGTTTTTATCCTGTATCTATTGTTTTATATCTTTTAATGAGTTGTAATTTTCTCCCTGAAATAAACTATCGAATAAAGTACTTAGTTATTTATACTCTTTCAACTTTGAATTAGTAGTATTACCTTAATTTGGAAATCACTTTTAAAATGTAGGGAGAGTAAAGTTTTTTATTTTCTCTCAAATTATGAAGAGGATTGTTACATTTATCATGGTTAACAAGTATAAGTGGCCTATGGAGGAAATGAAAGAGGAAAATAGAAAATACTGTTTTTAAGGGACCCTGGTATATTTTGGAGGGAAATAAAATAACATAACTTTGTAATTTAATCTTTATACATTTAAAGATAACTTGTCAGGAGTTAATTTTGCTTAAGTTTTTTTTTTTTTTGCATTTTTATTACACTCATTGCATTGTGTCATATATACATATATAAAATTTGGGTTTTTTTTTTTTTTTTTTTAAGTTTTGTCCATTAAGGTTAGTGAATTAAATCAGACCAGGACAGGTTTCATGTATGAAATTTATAATACGTGTACATCCTTTCTCTCTTTTGTTATATTTGGAATCTCCTAACTGAAGTGTAATGTTACTAAACTGATTTGCATATATATAAGTGCTAATTTATGCTTTCTTGGTAACAATGATGTATTTGTAATGTTTTAAGTTGGACAGCACATCTTTAATATCAGGTTCTGGCCTTTGATGTTCATCTCTATGAATATTTGAAATATATAATGTACATATTATACTAGCATATATGTATTACTGTATGAAAATTGAAGTTGAAAATGTTCATGGTAAACATTCTCATATAATTGTAAAGAAAGTAACTTAAACCTGCAAATTTATTTTAAGAACTTACCTCCATCCTCTACTTTTAGTAACTAGTGTTACCTTACCAAATTAAAGTACATAAGTTATTAAATTTAATTAGGTGAAAATGAAACTAACAGTCTTCTCTTCCTTGTTCTTTATTTACAGCCCGGTCTGCCACCTCAGAATTTCTCAATGTCTGTCACAGTCCCTGTGACCAGCCCCAGTGCTTTGTCTTACACTAACCCAGGGAGTTCGCTTGTGTCCCCATCTTTGGCAGCCAGCTCCGCATTAGCAGATACAAGCATGCTCTCTCCACCCCAAGCCACATTACATAGAAATGTATCCCCTGGAGCTCCTCAGAGGCCACCAAGTACTGGCAGTGCAGGTATGTACTGACACTTATTCTTCTGATTCTTTAGCTAAAAGAATGAAAAAATTAATTGCTAATATGAACAGTTTCTTATTCTGCTACTCTTAATGTTCTTGCTTTGATGAGCAAGAGTCACTACTACATAATTGCCCCCATTTTAAAGTTTTTTTTTTTTTTTTTTTGAAAGTCTGTGGCTCTAGCATTGTACAGGTATTGTGGAACAAATAGAGAACCTGCCTATTTTGGAAAATAAGCTTTCCATATCATGGGGACACTGTACCTAGACAGGCAGAAAATTTATTTAGGATATCATAAAGAATAAAAATTGATTGTGAGCCAGTTGTGTTAAAAAATAAATGGAGAAGTAGACTCACTTAGAGCATTTTCTGCATCCCCTTCCTCTTGATTTGTTCATTAACTCAGAAATTTGAGGTGCATTTACTGCATCTCTGTGTATAATGCAATTATCTCCTGTCCCATTATTCCTAGATTTTATAGCACTCATTAGCACTGCCCCTATTCTTGTCAATATGTACTTATTTGGTATTGAGTCACAAGACGACAGACATATCCAGAACTTGATAGATGAGTGCCTATATGTTTGACTACATCATAATGCCTAGTTCAGACCGGGCTAGTTTTTATTTTCGTGTTTTTTAGGAATGAAGTGAGGGTTACCTCTGGTCAAGTCATTCTCATTCAGATAAGGAGAATCAATTCACATTCACTCCTTGCCCTCTCTCCTCTCTCTGTAATGTTGTTAGGTGGGATGTTGAGCACTTCAGACCTCACAGTGCCAAATGGAGCTGGAAGCAGCCCAGTGGGTGAGTGAATTCCTACTGCCTCACTTTGTTGGCATCTGTCTTACCTGGGATAAAAGGAATACTGTCCTTCGAACAAGGGTTTCTACCAAGTAAAGAGGAAAATATGGGGATAAATGACTAGAGTAGACCATGTCACTTTATGATTTGTTTAGCTATTGCTTTCACTAATACTTAAGAGTTTTCGATACCCCTGTGTTATTCCTCATACCTTGGCCTTACATTCAGTTATTCATTCAATAAAGTGAATGTGTGAAGCTTTCTGTGCCATCTGTCCCTACCAAGGTCAGACTGTTAGCAGACTGCTGTATTTTACAATTACGTGAAATGTTTTCAGGGAGATTGCCATAGGAAGAAATAGTGGACCTCATTAAGAAGTCTGTCTCCAGAGGATCAGTTTTGATGGTCACATGTGGAGCATTTACGCTTTGTCATGGTTGCTGCCAGATTGGCTCTTTTGCTTTGGAACCCCTCCCAAGATGACTCGCAGTTTAAAAATTTCGTAAATGTGTCTGCCCAGCCCTGAAATCCTGGTAAAGATACATTATGATCTTAACATTACAGAAACATGACATATATGTCATAGAGTCACAGGAATAACTATTATTTTAGGTTACCATCAGATTTAGTTGTGTTGGTCTCTTCATGTATGATAATCCAAGTTACCTTCATTTTTGTCTGAAAGCAAGGGAAGGAATTCCCTTCTGTTTTTAGATATTGTGTGATCAAAGAGACATCTGAAAACAGATCACTTATAGAAAAATTCTCTATTACATATGTTCAACCCACTTATTCCAAAAATATGAGGAGCTGCTTCCCTTGTGACTCAGCTGGTATAGAATCCGCCTGCAATGTGGAAGACCCAGGTTCCATCCCTGGGTTGGGAAGATTCCCTGGAGAACAGAAAGGCTACCCACTTCAGTATTCTGTCCTGGAGAATTCCATGGACTGTATAGTCCATGGGGTCACAAAGAGTTCGACATGACTGAGAAACTTCTACTTTTCAGCCTTAATAAAATTTTGATGATTAAATAACTTAATTTAAAATGATGAGAAAGAAAGAAACACATTATTTAATGAGTTATAAAACATATAGTGACCTAAAGTAGGAATAAATGCCTAATTGTTTCTGCCTCTGTATTAATCTGTTTTAATGGACTCAATAGATAGGACCTGTTGTATGATCTTTTTTAACAGATAATTAAATGTGGAGAAATTCATAAAGGTCTTACCAATTATACATTAGGACTGCTATCCTTATAACTGTATTTCCTAATATTTATAGTTTATTTCTTTTCAACTATACTTTAGTTGTTTACATGCCCATGTACTCTTTTTATCAGAAAAGGCAATGACACCCTACTCCAGTACTCTTGCCTGGCAAATCCCATGGACGGAGGAGCCTGGTAGGCTGCCGTCTACAGGGTCGCAAAGAGTCGGACACGACTGAATGGCTTCACTTTCACTTTTTACTTTCATTGGGGAAGGAAATGGCAACCCACTCCAGTGTTCTTGCCTGGAGAATCCCAGGGGCAGGCGAGCCTGTTGGGCTGATGTCTGTGGGGTCGCACAGAGCTGGACACGACTGAAGTGACTTAACAGCAGCATACTCTTTTTATGTTGCATTTTCCCATACGCTTTTATTCTCCCAACACTATGCATCTTGCTCTCCTCTACTTTCCAGCCTGCTTAAGGCTAGAATCAATAATTTCTATTTTGTTTAATATTAATTTTGACTAGTTCTTAGTTTTAGTTCCAAAATTATTTCATAACTATTTGAAGATTTCTAATGTGTTTTCCCTTTGCCTTTGTTTTTTCCTCTCATCCTTCTGGCTTGGTAACATTGTTCTCCTTCCTATCAAACAAGTCTTTTAATTCTCTTCTTGCTTTATTTTTGGTTTTTGTACTGTCCATACTTGGCTAAAGCTTTTTCTCTATTGTTTCTTATCTGCTGTGCAACTATAAATCTAGACTTTGCTGCTCAGTTTTCTGTGTTCCATTTGATGATTTCAGACTCGGATTTTGTCACTGTCTTAATTTGACCTTTTACATGTTATCTAATCCTGTTACTTTTATGACTTTTTAAAATTCATGTTTCTTTTGTAAGCTTCCTCTGCTTGTTTCTAGACCCTCAGGTTTGGAGAGTCACATTAGTCACACTGTTCAAATCATGGCACGTCATCTCAGCATCTCTCAGTATGCTATTCACTTACCCTTTATACTTCTCCTCCACTCCTGTCCCCTTTCTCCTCCCCCACCCCCAGTCCCCAGTCATAGGCAACTGTTTTAATATGTTTAGTGCTAATAGTGTTAATTAATCATGTTAATGATCATGATTCATTTCAGTTCAGTTCATTATACAGTGGAAGTGAGAAATAGATTTAAGGGCCTAGATCTGATAGAGAGAGTTCCTGATGAACTATGGAATGAGGTTCGTGACATTGTACAGGAGCCAGGGATCAAGACCATCCCCATGGAAAAGAAATGCAAAAAAGTAAAATGGCTGTCTGGAGAAGCCTTACAAATAGCACTGAAAAGAAGAGAGGCGAAAAGCAAAGGAGAAAAGAAAAGATATAAGCATCTGAATGCAGAGTTCCAAAGAATAGCAAGAAGAGATAAGAAAGCCTTCTTCAGCAATCAATGCAAAGAGATAGAGGAAAACAACAGAATGGGAAAGACTAGAGATCTCTTCAAGAGAATTGGAGATACCAAGGGAACATTTCATGCAAAGATGGGCTCGATAAAGGATAGAAATGGTATGGACCTAACAGAAGCAGAAGATATTAAGAAGAGGTGGCAAGAATACACAGAAGAACTGTACAGAAAAGATCTTCACGACCCAGATAATCATGAGGATGTGATCACTAATCTAGAGCCAGACATCTTGGAATGTGAAGTCAAGTGGGCCTTAGAAAGCATCACTAAGAACAAAGCTAGTGGAGGTGATGGAATTCC
>SJYX01015030.1:21993-58340 GCA_006410675.1 Oreotragus oreotragus | reverse complement strand
GATGCTTTTGAACTGTGGTGTTGGAGAAGACTCTTGAGAGTCCCTTGGACTGCAAGGAGATCCAACCAGTCCATTCTGAAGGAGATCAACCCTGGGATTTCTTTGGAAGGAATGATGCTAAAGCTGAAACTCCAGTACTTTGGCCACCTCATGTGAAGAGTTGACTCATTGGAAAAGACTCTGATGCTAGGAGGGATTGGGGGCAGGAGGAGAAGGGGACGACCGAGGATGAGATGGCTGGATGGCATCATGGACTCGATAGACGTGAGTCTGAGTGAACTCCGGGAGATGGTGATGGACAGGGAGGCCTGGCGTGCTGCGATTCATGGAGTCGCAAAGAGTCGGACACGACTGAGCGACTGAACTGAACTGAAAGAGATGCCCTGAACTTAGTAGGCATGCCCTTGTTTTCTTGTGAGAATGAATGAATAGGTTGGTCTCAGGCATCTTCTTATATCCCCCATCATCTTGGTCCCTCAGTCAGAGAGACCCCTTTAGGAACATCTGTGTTTCAAGTTTCTCTGAGCAGGTCCAAGTAGTAAGGCTGGAAACAAGTGGTGTTAGTCTTAATGTATTTCAGACTAGGTTGACATTTTTTATTTTTATTTTTTGCTTATTCAAAGATAACATGGTTATGAGTATTATTATAAGATTCACTTGAAACCTAGGGCTGAGGAAAACATATTTGTACCAAAGTATTTAATGATTCGTTTCATGTAATGAATGAATTCTCTTTTTTCCAGGGAATGGATTTGTAAACTCAAGAGCTTCTCCAAATTTGATCGGAACTACTGGTGCAAATAGTTTAGGCAAAGTTATGCCTACAAAGTCTCCTCCTCCTCCAGGTGGTGGCAGTCTTGGAATGAACAGTCGAAAACCAGATCTTCGAGTTGTCATTCCCCCTTCCAGCAAGGGCATGATGCCTCCATTGGTACGTTAAACCTTTCATTCTTTAAAACATGTATTTTATACATAGTATATGTTTTCCTTTGGAATATTCTGTACTTGCATGGGATCTAGACCTTTTCCTAATGAGTATTTCTATTGGAAATTAGTATTTGAAGAGACAAGTCTATTTTTAATACACAGAAACAGATTATGAAAAAACAGGAGATAAACCTTAATGATTATTTAAAGCTAAGTATGAAGAAGTTATTATGTTAATTTTCATTTACTGGACTGGAATCTTTACTTAGAGATCTCATCCTCAATTTGATAAATTAAACTTGACTTAAGTACTTCTCTGTGCTTTTGCATAGTTTCAGTATCTTTAGCATATTCTTTTGTGTAATAAAAACTCTATTTGTTAGAAAGTTCTACATACAAAGAGAACTATTATAGAATAGGAAAGAATGCATAAAAACTTCTGCTAATAAGTTTTTTTGTTACTTTTCTGTAAGTTTTTTTGTTTACTCCTTCTCAAATAACCTTCCCATTTAACGCTATAAAGAATATAGGTCTTCCCACTCTAGCCCTTAACAACATTCCAGTCTCGTTTGCTTTTGAATCCTGGGTCTATGAAGAAGGGGAGAATGTTTATCACCTTAGCTTTCTACAGAAAAGATTATATATGCAAATTTTATCTGTCTGACTTAAAACAATCAGTGTGATGTACCAGGTGGTCTTTCTACTATGCAGCTGCTGAACTTGCCGTTTACTTGATTTTTAAGTAAAAGCAGTGCTATCGGGGTTTAGATAATTATTCTACACTGTATAATACTTTATGGATTCCCAGACGTCTTAATGTGCATTGTAACATATGAAGCTCTAACTCTGATCTTTGCTAGGTAAGATAAGGAGACCAAGGGAAAGGTCAGTACTGGTCCAACATAGTGCAAAAGAGAGCCAAACTGAAACTTATTAAGTCAAAAAGCAAAGTGCTGTTTCATTCAGAGATATAGAAAACTGAAAACTTGCTCTCAGCCTTACACTAAACAAAATATTGGACAAGCAAGTTCATAGTTTTTCTTGAACACATTGTAGTATTGAGATTTCAGGGGACCAGCTGGCCCAGACTCTAGGGAGGGACAGATATTGCAGGGAGAGAACACTGGAGCACGGACTTATCTGGACAAGACACAGATAATGAGTTAAGCTAGGGTGATTGGTGAATTGCTGGAGGCCAAGTGTTCACAGGCAGAGCTCTGTAAAACCTCTGGGATAGCAATTCAGTTCAGTTCAGTTCAGTCGCTCAGTCGTGTCTGACTCTTTGCGACCCCATTGAATCGCAGCATGCCAGGCCTCCCTGTCCATCACCAACTCCTAGAGTCCACTCAAACTCAGGCCCATCGAGTCAGTGATGCCATCCAGCCATCTCATCCTCTGTCGTCCCCTTCTCCTCCTGCCCCCAATCCCTCCCAGCATCAGAGTCTTTTCCATTGAGTCAACTCTTTACATTAGGTGGCCAAAGGACTGGAGTTTCAGCTTTAGCATCATTCCTTCCAAAGAAATCCCGGGGCTGATCTCCTTCAGAATGGACTGGCTGGATCTCCTTGCAGTCCAAGGGACTCTCAAGAGTCTTCTCCAACACCACAGTTCAAAAGCATCAACTCTTCGGTGCTCAGCCTTCTTCACAGGCCAACTCTCACATCCATACATGACCACTGGAAAAACCATAGCCTTAACTAGATGGACCTTTGTTGGCAAACGAATGTCTCTGCTTCTAAAGATGCTATCTAGGTTGGTCATAAGTTTTCTTCCAAGGAGTAAGCGTCTTTTAATTTCATGGCTTCAGTCACCATCTGCAGTGATTTTGGAGCCCCCCAGAAATAAAGTCTGACACTGTTTCCACTGTTTCCCCATCTGTTTCCCGTGAAGTGATGGGACCAGATGCCATGATCTTCGTTTTCTGAATGTTGAGCTTTAAGCCAACTTTTTCGCTCTCCTCCTTCACTTTCATCAAGAGGCTTTTTAGCTCCTCCTCACTTTCTGCCATAAGGGTGGTGTCATCAGCATATCTGAGGTTATTGATATTTCTCCCGGCAATCTTGATTCCAGCTTGTGTTTCTTCCAGTCCAGCGTTTCTCATGATGTACTCTGCATATAAGTTAAATAAGCAGGGAGACAATATACAGCCTTGACGTACTCCTTTTCCTATTTGGAACCAGTCTGTTGTTCCATGTCCAGTTCTAACTGTTGCTTCCTGACCTGCATACAGATTTCTCAAGAGGCAGGTCAGGTGGTCTGGTATTCCCATCTCTTTCAGAATTTTCCACAGTTTATTGTGATCCACACAGTCAAAGGCTTTGGCATAGTCAATAAAGCAGAAATAGATGTTTTTCTGGAACTCTCTTGCTTTTTCCATGATTCAGCGGTTGTTGGCAATTTGATCTCTGGTTCCTCTGCCTTTTCTAAAACCAGCTTGAACATCTGGAAGTTCACGGTTCAAGTATTGCTGAAGCCTGGCTTAGAGAATTTTGAGCATTACTTTACTAGCGTGTGAGATGAGTGCACTTGTGCGGTAGTTTGAGCATTCTTTGGCATTGCCTTTCTTTGGGATTGGAATGAAACCTGACCTTTTCCAGTCCTGTGGCCACTGCTGAGTTTTCCAAATTTGCTGGCATATTGAGTGCAGCACTTTCACAGCATCATCTTTCAGGATTTGAAGGAGCTCAACTGGAATTCCATCACCTCCACTAGCTTTGTTCGTAGTGATGCTTTCTAAGACCCACTTGACTTCACATTCCAGGATATCTGGCTCTAGATGAGTGATCACACCATCATGATTATCTTGGTCGTGAAGTTCTTTCTTGTACAGTTCTTCCGTGTATTCTTTGTTAGGTCCATACCATTTCTGTCCTTTAATCAGCCCATCTTTGTGTGAAATACTCCTTTGGTATCTCTAATTGTCTTGAAGAGATCTCTAGTCTTTCCCATTCTGTTGTTTTCCTCTATTTTTTTGCATTGATCGCTGAGGAAGGCTTTCTTATCTCTTCTTGCTATTCTTTGGAACTCTGCATTCAGATGCTTATATCTTTCCTTTTCTCCTTTGCTTTTTGCTTCTCTTCTTTTCACAGCTATTTGTAAGGCCTCCTCAGACAGCCATTTTGCTTTTTTGCATTTCTTTTCCATGGGGATGGTCTTGATCCCTGTCTCCTGTACAGTGTCATGAACCTCAGTCCATAGTTCATCAGGCACCCTATCTATCAGATCTAGTCCCTTAAATCTGTTTCTCACTTCCACTGTATAATCATAAGGGATTTGATTTAGGTTCCTACTTTCTTCAATTTAAGTCTGAATTTGGCAATAAGGAGCTCATGATCTGAGCCACAGTCAGCTCCACAGTCAGTCTTGTTTTTGTTGACTATATAAAGCTGGTCAAGTCTTAGGCTCTCTTGCAGAAAAAATTGGGAATGTTCTGGAAAAAAAAAAAAAATCTCCTTTTTGGTATACAGCTGGGATAGGGGAAGAGCCAGTATGGGCAAAAAGTTTTCTCTGGGTACTTCTATTTCACTCTTATGGAAGAGGAGTCTTCATCTGTGTGGAGATGAACAACACAAATGGTCACCCTTAGGGGACTGGTGAATTCCCACTGTACTGGGGCAATGGGAAAGGGAAACTCTTTCAGCCTGTAGTGAAGGAGAATGAACAGCACCATATCATGGCAGAATTTCTGAGAAGGCTGCAGCCTGATGCATAAACACAAAGGAGAAGCCTTAAAACTGAGAATGTAGCAGTTTTCTTTGGAAAAAAACAAGCAAAAAAAAACCTGTAGCAAACGAGTCTCCCACTGCCCCCAGAGGCATTTGAGGCCTGTGGTAACTATACTGAGGGTAACAATACCAACAACGAAACACAAACTCAGCCTAGTTCTTAATTAAATTAACTCAAACTCTGCACTAAAGGCCTGATAGGAGGAAGGCCTGTAGGTCTACTGTAAGTAAAAATTGCCCAGACTGAAATGGAGACAGAAGTTGCTGTTCTCAGTCATGTCTGACTCTTTTCCACCCCATGGACTGCAGCACACCAGGGTTTCCTGTCCTTCACCACCTCCTGGAGTTTGCAGAAACTCATGTCCATTGAGCTGGTGATGCCATCCAGCCATCTCATCCTATCTCCCACTTTTCCTCCTGCCCTCAATCTTTCCCACCATCAGGGTTTTTTCTAATGATTCGGGTCTTTGCATCAGGTGGCCAAAGTATTGGAGCTTCAGCATCAGTCCTTGCAGTGAATATTCAGGGTTAATTTCCTTTAGGATTGACTGGTTTGATCTTTTTGCTGTCCAGGGGATTCTCAAGAGTCTTTTCCAGCACCACAGTTCAAAAGCATCAATTTTTGGCGCAGCCTTCTTTATGGTCCACCTCTCACACCCATGCACGACTACTCGAAAAACCATAGTTTTGACTAGACAAACCTTTGTCAGTAAAGTGATACCTCTGCTTTTTAATATGCTGTCTTGGTTTGTCATGACTTTTCTTCAAGGAATAAGCGTATTTTAATTTCATGGCTGCAGTCACTGTCTACAGTGATTTTGGAGCCCAAGAAAATAAAATCTGTTGCTGTTTGCATTTTCCCCCATCTATTTGCTATGAAGTGATGGGACTGGATGCCATGATCTTTGTGTTTTGAATGTTGAGTTTTAAGCCAACTTTTTCACTCTCCTCTTTCATCTTCATTGAGAAGCTCTTTAGTTCCTCTTCACTTCTGCCATTAGGGTTGTATCATCTACATATCTGAGGATATTTATTTCTCCCAGCAATTTTGATTCCCATTTGAGCTTCATCCAGCCTGTCATTTCGTATGATGTACTCTGTGTGTAAATTAAATAAGCAGGGTGACAATATGCAGCCTTGACGTACTCTTTTCCCAATTTGGAACCAGTCTGTTGTACCATGTGCAGTTCTAACTGTTGCTTCCTGACCTGCATACAGATTTCTCAGGAGGCAGATAAGGTGGTGGGGTATTTGCATCTCTTTAAGAATTTTCTAGTTTGTTGTGATCCACAGAGTCAAAGGCTTTAGTGTAGTCAAGGATGCAGAAGTAGATGTTTTTCTGGAATTCCTTTGCTTTCTCTGTGATCCAACAGATGTTGGCAGTTTGATCTCTGGTTCCTCTGCCTTTTCTAAATCCAGTTTGTACATCTGAGGGTTTTCTCGATTCACGTACTGTTGAAGCCTAGCTTAAAGGATTTTGAGCACTACCATGCTAGCATGTGAAATGGGTGCAGTTGTGCAGTAGTTTGAACAGTCTTTGGCATTGCCCTTCTTTGGGATTGGAATGAAAGCTGATCTTTTCCAGTCCTGTGGCCACTGCTGAGTTTTCCAAATTTGCTGGCATATTGAATGCAGCACTTTAACAGCATCATCTTTTCAGATTTGAAATAGTTCATTTGACATTCCATCATCTCCTTTAGCTTTGTTCATAGTAATGATTCCTGATGCCCATGTAACTTCACATTCCAGAATGTCTTACTCTGGGTGAATGATCATACCATTGCGGTCATCCAAGTCATTGAGATCTTTTTGTACAGTTCTTGTGTGTATTGTTGCCACCTCTTTTTAATCTCTTCTGCTTCTGTTAGGTTCATACTGTTTCTGTCCTTTAATGTACCCATCTTGCATGAAATATTCCTTGGTATCTCTTAATTTTCTTGAAGAGATCTCTAGTCTTTTCCATTCTGTTGTTTTCCTCTATTTCTTTGCATTGTTCACTTAAGGCTTTCTTATCTCTCCTTGCTATTCTTTGGAACTCTGCATTTAGATGGGTGTATCTTTCCTTTTCTCCTTTGCCTTTCACTTCGCTTCTTTCCTCAGCTATATGTAAGACCTCTTCAGACAACCATTTTGCTTTGTAAATATTTCTTTTTCTTGGGGATGGTTTTAGTCACTGCCTCCTGTACAGTGTTATAAAAATCTGTCCATAGAATTACCCAAACTGAAATGTAAAGAGAGTCAAAAGAAAACAAAAAACAAACCAATACCTCCTCTCAACCTAGAATTTTTTACCCAGCAAAAATATCTTTCAAGATATGAAAAAGAAATAAAAACTTTCTCAAACAAAAATGTGGGCATTTATTGCCAAGAGACATACATACTCTACAAAAAATATTAAAGGATGTCCTTTGGAAGAAGGAATATGCTACTAGAAAATTCTTGGGTCTGTACAGTAAATAAAAATAAAGAACAATGGAAATGGAATAAATGAAGATAAAGTTAATTTTGTCTTCCATTTTATAAATTTCAATTTTATAACAGTTTTAAATTTATATAAAGATAGCAAAGATAGTACAGAAAGTTCCCATATGCTTCACACTCAGTTTCTCCTGTTACTAACAGATTATTATTACAGCTAATGAGTCAATGTTGATAAATTGTTATAAAGTCCATTTATACATTGTTTTAAAGTCCAGAGTATTCAGATACTCTTAGTTTTTAACTTTATGTCTTTTTCTGTTCTGGAATCCAATCCAGAATACCATATCGAATAGTAGTTTGTCTAGTAGTAGTAGACATAGTAGTCATGTCTTTTTAGGCCCTTCTTGTCTTTGATATTTATCTAAGACTTTACTTACTTTAGTGACCTTGACAGTTCTGAGGAGTACCAGTCAGATATGCTGCAGAATGTTCCTCAGTTGGAATGTTTCTGATGTTTTCCTCATGGTTAGGCTGGTGTTACACATTTGAGGGAGGAAGGTCATGGAACTAACGTGCCCTTTTCATCACATTATATCAAGGATACATACTATCTCCATGACTGTTGATCACTTTGATCACCTTGCTGGTGTAATATTTCACTTGCTACTAGGAACTTACTGTGTGAGGCCCACATATAAGAAATGGAGGTTATATTCCACCTCTTTTAGGGCAGATTATAGATTGCACAGGTCATTTATTATTCTCTCTCATTTAATCATTTGTTTATATTAATACGAACTCATGTACATTGATTTTATACTTCAGGTTATAGTAGTACTGCTGCTGCTGCTGCTAAGTCACTTCAGTCGTGTCCGACTCTGTGTGACCCCATAGACGGCACCCCACCAGGCTCCCCCATCCCTGGGATTCTCCAGGCAAGAATACTGGAGTGGGTTGCCATTTCCTTCTCCAATGCATGAAAGAGAAAAGTGAAAGTGAAGTCGCTCAGTCTGTCCGACTGTTAGCGACCCCATGGACTGCAGCCCACCAGGCTACTCCGTCCATTGGATTTTCCAGGCAAGAGTACTGGGGTGGGGTGCCATTGCCTTCCCCGATACTAAATTTTGTTAATATATGATTCTACCAGTGCTGGTTTATTCTGTTGCTCAAATTGTTCCACCTTTAGCTATTGAGTACTATTCACTTGGTTTCTGTCCCCTTTTATATACCCTTGTTGTTGTGGGGTTTTTTAGCGGGGGAAAAGGTAGGGGAGTTACTGTTTTATTTTCTGATTACTTTGGAATGCTTCAGGATCATCTTGTGTATTTTTTGCTCCAGTTCTACAATCAGGCATTTCTCTGAGGAACCTTGGCCTGTTTTTGGAGAATGTTATTAGAAACCAAGATCTGGCTGTTTTCCCTCTTCTTACTTGCTTCAAAAGATAGTTGACTCTCTAAAGCAAAAGTAGTGGCAGTGACTTTTGTGTTTACAGCATATGTAGAAATAAAATATATTAATATTAAGTTGGTGAAAAAGTAATTGTGGTTTTGGATCATGAATTTTACATCATTATAACTAAGCTCAAACATATCTTTATTAATCCAAAGAGGGATCATCATAATCAACACATATTTCCCAACAAGAAATAAGTTTATTTATTCCTGTAGCATAAAAATCCATGCTTTGGGATTCAGCGAACTCTTGGAAAGCATTTTCTGCCTCCTCCTGGTTGTGGAAGCATTTTCTCTGCAAGAAGTCAGTATGCTTGAAGAAGTGGTAGTCGGTTGGCAAGATGTCAAGTGAATATGGTGGATGAGGCAAAACTTTGTAGCCCTATTCATTCAACTTTTGAAGTGTTGATTGTGCAATGTGTGGTTGGACGTTGTCATGGAAAAGAATTGGGCCCATTCTGTTGACCAGTTTCTGTAGGCATTGCAGTTTTTGATGCATCTCATTGATTTGCTGAACATACTTCTCACATGTAATGGTTTCATCAGGATTCAGAAAACCATAGTAGATAAGACAGGCAGCAAACCACCAAACAGTGACTGTGACCTTTTTTTGGTACAAGTTTGGCTTTGGGAAGTGCTTTGAAGCTTCTTCTCGGTCTAACCACTGAATTGGTCATTGCTGGTTGTTGTATAACATCCACTTTTTGTCATACATCACAATCCCATCAAGCAATGAAATAACATTGTTGCATAGAATAAAAGAAGATGACACTTCAAAATGACAGTTTCTTTTATTTTTCAGTCAGCTCCTGTGGCACTCACTCACCGAGCTTTTACACCTGTCCAGTTTGCTTTAAATGCCAACTGACTGTAGAATGGTCAGTGTTGAATTCTTTGGCAACTTCTGGTGTAGTTGTAAGATGATCGGCTTCAGTGATCCTCTCACTTGGTCATTGTCAGTTTCTGATGGCTAGCCACTGTGCTCCTCATCTTCAAGGCTTTCTCTCCTTTGCAAAACTTCTTCAACTACCACTGCCCTGTACTTTTGTTAACAGTTCCTGGGCCAGATGCATTGTTGATACTGCAAGTTGTCTCTGCTGCTTTACGATCCATTTTAAACTTGAATAAGAAAATTGCTCGAATTTGCTTTTTGTCTAACATCATTTCTCTAGTCTAAAATAAATATAAACAGCAAGTAGTAAGTTATTATAGAGGAGGAAGTGGCAACCCACTCCAGTATTCTTGCCTGGAGAATTCCATGGACAGAGGAGCCTGGCAGGCTCCATGAGGTCACAGAGAGTCGAACACGACTGTGATTAACACACACACAAAGTAAGTCATTAGCAAAAAAATAAAGTGAGAATTGTACATTAAAATGATGTATGACATAACTACATTTATTTAAGAATGTATTCCAATATCAAACAGCAAAGTTCAACAGTGCGAAACCACAATTACTTTGTACCAACCTAATATGATGACAGAGCGGAGAATTAGAAATATACTTTTATAGGTCTTTACACAGGATGAGGTATACATTTGAAGTTTAACTCAAATTAACTGAAAGTAGATACTGTAAACCCTAGTAAAACTACAGGAAATAAAAAGAGGTATAAATTGTAAGGCAATAGAGATAAAATGGAAATACAAAATATGCTCCAATATCCCAAGAAATGAGAGAAAGGGCAAAAAATAAAGAACAGATGGAGCAAATGAGATATAGCTAGCAAGACTGTAGATTTTAATCCAACTATACAAGTAAACATGGTAATAAACATCAGTTAAAAGACAAAATGTCAGATTGGTTTTTAAAAATAAATGAAAAGGTCATACTATACAGTGTTTGTAAGGACCCCACTTTAAGTGTAAAGACATAGGTAAAAAGATGGAGAAAAATATACTATGCAAACATTAGCCAAAAGAAAGCTAGTATAGCCATATCAAGTTCAAACAATGTAGACTTCACAATAAGAAATATTATCAAGGATAAAGAATATTTTCTGACAAATATTTGCCAACAAAGATCTTTCTAGCCAAAGCTATGGTTTTTCCAGTAGTCATGTATCGATGTGCATGTTGTTCTGTAAAGAAAGCTGAGCACAGAAGAGTTGATGCTTTTGAATTGTGGTGTTGGAGAAGACTCTTGAGAGTCCCTTGGACTCACATTGGACTGCAAAGAGATCCAGCCAGTCAATCCTAAAGGAAATCAGTCCTGAATATTCATTGGAAGGTCTGATGCTAAAGCTGAAACTCCNAAGCTGAGCACAGAAGAGTTGATGCTTTTGAATTGTGGTGTTGGAGAAGACTCTTGAGAGTCCCTTGGACTCACATTGGACTGCAAAGAGATCCAGCCAGTCAATCCTAAAGGAAATCAGTCCTGAATATTCATTGGAAGGTCTGATGCTAAAGCTGAAACTCCAGTACTTTGGCTACCTGATGCAAAGAACTGACTCATTGGAATAGACCCTGATGCTGGGAAAAACTGAAGGCAGGAGGAGAAGGGGATGACAGAGGTTGAGATGGTTGGATGCCATCACTGACTTGATGGACATGAGTCTGAGCAAGCTCCAGGAGTTTGTGATGGACAGGGAAACCTGGTGTGCTGCAGTCTGTGGGGTCACAAAGAGTTGGACATGCCTGAGCAACTGAACTGAAAGAAGAATATTACATATTCCAAGAAATATCTTTAATGTGTATGCAGCTAACAGTAAACATTCAAAATACAGAAAACAAAGATGATACAACTAAAAAGTAGAAGAGAAAAATCCATAATTATAGTTGGAATATTCAACACTCTTCTCTCAGTAGTTGATAGAACAAGTAGGCAGAAAATTCAGTTAAGGATCTGGGTGACTGAGAAATATTTAACCAGCCTGGTATAAGAGATATTTATAGAACCCTTCACTTTGCATAGCAAAACATAAATTTCTTCTTTAGGGCACTTGCAACATGCCGTAGAGTATCCAGTGTCATAAAACCTCAGCAAATTTCAAAGAATTGAAATCATACAGATTACAGTCTCTGACCATAATAAAATCAATAACAGAAAGACAACAGGAAAACCTCCACATATAGAAATTAAAGAATATGTTTTTAAATAGCTCATGGGTCAGAGAGGAACTATCAAGAGAAATTTTGAAATCTATAGCATATCAGAATTTTGGAGACCAACTAGGAGGAGTTTTGAGAGGGGGAAATTCATAGCATTTATATTAGAAAAGAGGAAGGTCTCAAATCAGTAAGCTTTTACTTTAGGAGAGAAAAAAGAGCAAACTTAACCAAAAGGAACCAGAAGAAAAGGAAAAAATGAACAGAAATTAATGAAACTTAAAACAGACAGTAGAGAAAAGGAGTCAGACCAAAGGCTAATTCACTATAATTTACCATGTTAAAAGAATTCCATTTTTATTCATAATAAAAATAACTTTCCAAAACTAGGAGAAGAAAGAAACTTTTTAACCTAATGAAGACTGTTTTCAGAAATTCTGCAACTAATATACTTAATAAGGGGAAACGTCAGTCTTTTAGTAAAATAATATTAGAAACTAGACAGTGATGTTTTATTCTCATCACTCATATTCAACATTATACTGGAAGTCCTGGATGAGGTAGTAAGGCAAAATAATTAAATGCATACATACTGGGAAGGAAGAAATTAAACATTATTCATAGAAGATATAATATGTAGAAAAGCATAAAGAACCTACCAAAAAAATCTTTCAGTGGAAGTTTCATATTGGAATATGAAATTTTAAAATATCATTTAAACATTACTCAAAAGATACCTACAAATCTAACCATATGATTTTCATGCTAAAACTATGAAAGATTGTTGAAAGAAACCAAAGAGCCAGATACGTTGTTTTCAGTTGCTAAGTTGTGTCCAACTCATTTATGACCCCATGGACTATAGCCAACCAGGCTCCTTTGTCCATGTGATTTTCTAGGCAAGAATACCGAGGTTGGTTGCCATTTCCTATCCAAGGTATCTTCCCAACCTAAAAGGATCAAACCCACATCTTCTGCATTGAAGGCAGATTCTTTACCACTGAGCCACCAGGGAAACCTACGTCAAGATGTTATTCCTTCCTAAATTGGTTGGAAGATTAAATACAACCCTGGTTTACATCACAGCACAGATTTTTGTAGGTATCAGCAAGTCAATTCTAAAATATGTGTGGAAAGGCAAAGGAACTACAATAGCCGGCACAATTTTGAAAGAGAACAAGACAGATAACACTTCCTGGTTTCAGGACCGAGTGTAAAGCTGCAGTAGTGACCGTGTGGGTGACTTCTCTGGTGGTCTGGTGGCTAAGACTCTATGCTTCCAATGCAGGGAGCCTGGGTTCAACCCCTGGTCAGGAAACTAGCTCCCGTATGCTGCAACTAAGACCTGGCATAGCCAAATAAATAAATATTCTTTAAAAGACTGTGTGGTGCTGGCAAAAAGATGAGCACCGTAGGTCAGAGAGAGCCCAGAGAGTATATTCAATTGGTTTTTTACAGAGGTAGTAAGGCAGTTCAGTGGAGTAAGGATAGTCAGTACAACTAATGGTGCTGCAGCAATTTGGCGTCAGTATGCAAAAACAGAACCTCAAAGTGTAATTCATACCTTATACAAAAGTTAACTCAAAATGTATTATAGATCCAAATGTAAAACACAAAACTGTGACACTTCAGAAGAAAACATTAGAAAATTACACCAAAAGCATAGTCTGTAAAAAATGAATATGTTGCTGTTTATCAAAGTTTAAGATTCACTCCATGAAAAGGCCCTGTTCAGAGAATAAAAAATCAGTCTACAGATTAGGAGAGAATATTTACAAAATCAGTGATCTAGTAGAAGACTTGTATCCAGAAAGATACAACTGTGTACCTGTTAGAGAGGCTAAAATTACAAAAACAAAACCAAAAAAACAGTAAGTGCCAAGTTCTGGCAAGGATGCAGAGCAACAGGAATTCTCATGTATTCCTACTTAGAATGCAGGCCCACTGCAGAAAGCAGTTTGGCAACTTCTTATAAAGTTAAATATGTATTTGTCATACAACCGAACAGTCTTGCTTCTAGAGAATTTACTCAAGTGAATTGAAAACCATACTTAAACAGAAACTGTATTTTTCACTAATTTCCCCCAAAGAAAACAACAAAAATAACCTTCCAGCAGCTGAATGCATATACACACTCTGGTACATCTGCAGAAAGAAATATTGCTCAGCAATTAAAAAAAAAAAGGATGAATTTTAATTCACGACAATATAAATGAATCTTAAATGAATTTTGCTAATTGAAAGGAGCCAGATCCAAAAGATATGATTACATTTATATTTCATTCTGGAAAATGGAGAACAGGTAAGTAGTTGCCAGGGGTAGGGAGAGAAGTTGACTACAAAAGGAGTAGTATAGGGAATGTTTGAGGGGATATGATACTGTATTGTTGGATACATGAATCTATGCTTTTGATAAAACCTACAAAACTATACAATACAGAGTGATTTTTTTTTAACTATATTCAGTTTAAAAATCAACCAGGATTCCAGGGGAACCCAAGATGAAATACATGAATAATTATTAAAAATGAGTGATATGATATGGAAGGGGATGAACTGGTCTAAATAACTTTGGAAACTGTTGCTCAAGATGGTAAATTTGTTACACACACACAGACACACACACCCTTAAATAAGTGAATACTATACATTGTAGATAAAGCCAGGTTTTTTGAGAAATAAATTTTCAGTTAAGCAAGGTGAATGGAAAGATTATAATGAACCTTATTTTTCTGGATTGTAGTTGGAGATTTCAGTATAAATGTATTTTTTTTAACATATATACAGATAGATACAAAAGTATAGATGTGTGTACACATGAATTCGAATACATCTAATATTTCCTCGCTCTGACTGCTGAGTCTTAAGTCAGTGACACCTGGAAACCGAGCACCCCTAGCCCTCAGGTCTTAGTTTCTAAACACCATTCTCCAATGAAAGGAATCAAGCCTCCTTGCAGAAGCGATTGATTGTAGAGCTAGGACCAGGAAAGTGCACATTGATCCAGAGGTGCCAGCAGATAAGGGAATACATGTCAAGTCACAGGAACCAACCTTTCAGAGGAGCTCCCAATGGCCAGATCTAGAATAATTTAAACAGCAAAATAAATAATAATATTATTGGATTATAACATAAAGAATAAAAAATAGTGAGACTTTTACTTAGTGACTGAATAAATAAATGGAGAAGGGACAGCTCTTCCTTAGAGAGGAATTGTGATCAATGCATGTAAAAAGTCTTGCTTACAAGAAATGGGGAACAGAAAGGCCTCTGTGCCTGGGAGCCCCACAGGGCCCTACTCAGTTTCAGACTCTTCACAAAAATTAACTCAAAATGGATTGCAGACCAAAATATTTAAATGCAAAACTCTTAATATTCTTAGACAATAATATATGAGAAAACCTAAATGACCTTGAGTATGGTGATGCGTTTTTGGATATAACACTATAGGCATGAACCACACAAGAAATAATTGCAAAAGATGTCAAGAGAATGAGAAGACCAGCCAAAGACTGGGAGAAAATACTTACAAATGACACTTCCAATAAAGGACTTCTCCCCAAAATATACAAAGAACTCTTTAAGACTCAACAATAAGAAAACAACTCAGTTATAAAATGGGCCAAAGACCTTAACAGACGGCTCACCAAAGAAGATATACAGGTGAAAAATAAACGTATGAAAAGACATTCCACATCATGTGTTATTAGGGAAATGCAAAATAAACAATGATATACTCCTACATGCATGTTAGAATGGTCAAAATCTGGAACACTGAGAACGTTAAATGCTGGTGAGTTTGTAGAACAATAGGAACTGTCACAAACTGCTGGTGGGAATGTCAAATGGTACGCCACTTTGGAAGACAGGTGACGTCTTACAAAACTGCTGCTGCTAAAAAAAAACAAAAACAAAAAACAACTGCTGCTGCTGCTGCTAAATTGCTTCAGTTGTGTCCAACTCTGTGCAACCCCACAGACGGCAGCCTACCAGGTTCCTCCGTACCTGGGATTCTTTAGGCAAGAATATTGGAGTGGGTTGCCGTTTCCTTCTCCACTTAGAAAACTAAGCATACTTTTACCGTATGATCCAGCAGTCACATTTACCTGCATGAAAACTTGCACATGGATGTTTATAGCAGCTTTATTTATAATTGTCAAAACTTGGAAGCAACCAACATGTTCTTCAGTGGGTGACTGGATAAACTGTGGTACATCCAAACAATGGAGTACTTTTCAGTGCTAAAAGAAATAAGTGATTGAGCCATAAAAAGAAATGGAGGAAAATTAAATACATGTTACTAAGTGAAAGAAGCCAATCTGAAAAGGCTACATACTGCATGATTCCAACTATGTATGACATTCTGGAAAAGGCACAATTTTTCTTTTTTTTAGTAAAAAGATCAGGGGTTGAAGAAAGGGAGGGATGAATAGGCAAAGCATGGAGCATTTTAGTGCAGTGAAATACTCTGATATTATAATGGTTGATACATTTGAACAAACCCATAGAATTATGCAACACCGAGAATGAACCCTAATGTAAACTAGGGATGTTGGGTGATAATGGTAACAAATGTACCACTTTGGTAATGGGGAAAGCTATGTATATGTGAGTTTATGGAAAATCTCTGTGTATGCCCCTCAATTTTGCTGTCAGCCTAAACTGCTCAAGAAATAAAGGTTTAAAGAAAAAAAAATATTATTGGATTATAACACAGAGAATGACAGAATAGTGAGACTGTTACTTAGTGACTGAATGAATAAATGTAGAAGGGACAGCTCTTCATTAGAGAAGAATTCTGATCAATGCCTGTAGAAAGAATGGGCGAAATGGCAAGTCACCATTATACTACAACAGTGCAGACCTTGAAGGCGAGGCCAATGAGTGAGTGCTGAAGTCAGCAAACCTTTAAGGAGAAACAGGGTATTTAATAAGTCTCAGAATGTCACTCCCCAAATAACAATTGATTATAAAAAGAAGAAAAGTGATTTTTATAGTAGAGAATCCTAGTCATCTGGTTCGTCTTTCAGGAACTGGATGTGGAATACTGCCACTATACTTCAGAAATAAAAACTATAGGAAGTTTCATTTAAGGCATAGAAATAAGTTTATAAGAATTGTAATAAACTGCAAAATTGATGGACAAACTACAAGTTTGACATTTAGCAACTTGTCAGTTATCTTGGTCTTTTTTAAGAGTTCATGAAGCATCTCTGTGGAATTCTAAATTCTGCCCCAGAAGCTATCAGTATTTACACTGTTATCCCTGTAATCAAAGTGAAAACTGAATACACACACACCCATAGTATGTTGTTGTGTCTTAACAGTTGGAGATGGGTGAAGATCTCTAAAACAAAACAGTTGAAGAGGATTTTGCCATGTTTGAAACAGCAGTTTATAGGCCAGATAGTTATTTTTCAGAGTCAGTAATGAGCCTCACTCCTCTTTCACACTGTTGTCTGCAGATAAACCTGCTTTCAGATTGGGACTTCATGCATCACTGATGCTTATAAAGATACCTTTCGCAGATCGACAGAGAAGCTTGACTTAAGTAAAATAATTTTTAAAAACTAGTTGGATTATTCTAGCATATTAATATTTTTATATGTGTAGAAAGAAAAGGAGCAATATGTTTCATTCATCTCTTTTCTGTATGATTTATCAGTTCATTTCTTCTCTCATCTTCTTTATTCAGGTGATTTATCAGTTCATTTCTCCTCTCATTTTCTTATGTGGCTTTTCTCCATTAAAATTATTATACTCATTTGAAAATTATATTTGCAATGATAAATGTATAAATTTGTAAAACTATTATAACAAATATTTGAGTTCTTATTGTTTCATAATACTGTGTTAGTTACTCTGGGAAAAAAGAAAACAAAATATTTCTGCCCACCACAGAATTTAATTAAGATAAATGTACATGTGTAACCAGGTAGGATAGGGATGGGAGGATTTAGATGTAAGTATTGGGCAAATTCCAGGAGATGGTGAAGGACAGGGAAGCCTGACGTGCTGCAGTTCATGGGGTCACAAAGAGTTGGACACAACTTAGCGTCTGAATAAACAAAAACAAAAAGATAGTGTTAGCGTTCTCCAGATTCCAAACAGAAACTAGTTTCATGATTAGGAAATCCTTTTTTATGTTATCACAGCATGGCATAAGAGCAGAACAAACTGGGGTAGGAGGGTCTTTAAAACTGGCCCTAGAGAATTTAAAAGAATCTTTCCTGTCTTTTGAAGTCAGCTATAGGTACAGAGACAATAAATAATGTATATTTGTACTCACTGCCTATGTAATCATCTCTTAGGTTTCCAAACAACTCATAGTGTTCAGATAACATGTTTTCTAAAGAAGTATTTTATATTCAAGTACCAACAATCTTAGTAACTCTCTTATTCCTCTTATGTGCTGAGTGCAGTCGGAGGAAGAGGAATTGGAGTTGGTGAGTGTGGGTTTCTACTTGAATGGAATTGAAAAAGATACAGAAAGTACTAATTCTTTTCAGTGTTTTTATCTGAGTAATGTTCCCTTTATTACACAGGTTTTTTTTTTCTTGTTGTTAAATACTGTCCAAACATTTTGAATAACTGAACCAAGCACTGGTACTGCAGAATGTAGCTTTTCTACTCATAATTATATATCTTGACCTGTTTTATTTGCTCTGGAAACTTTGGAATAGAGCCTTTATAAACAATGGCTGTCCATGATCACAAGACATGTTAAAGAATCTTTTAAGGAAAGATATAAAATACCTTATATAGTTCCCCACATTATTAATATATTTTTAGAAAATGACTTCACCCTCACAGTTCCTCAGATTGTAACACACTGTCTTGTGTTGTTTCTCTTTCTTTCAAAAAGATTACATCATTTTTGGTGAGGTCACCTTTTTCACAGAGTTAGAATTATTTCATCCTGCATGAGACAATCTGAACCACAAGGGGGTTCCCTGTTTATTAAAACGAATGTCTTTAATTGAGCATACACAAACTTCCTTTTTTTCTATTAGAAGATATTCTGTCCTTAATAGTAGCTGTTACTTTTTTTCAAAAACAAATGATTTCTATTGGCTTTTCTTCTAGAAAATAAATTTGACTAAAAATAACTTTCAGTTGTTCTTTCTTTGGGAACTAAAACTCAAACCTCACAGAACTGATCTTCTGATTTCAAAGTCAGCTGCTAATTAGGTGACTTTAAGGGAACTAAAGACGAAAATGTTTAGTTTTTAGCATGGACAGGGGTTTAGATTGCATGAAAGCATGGGGGAAAGGCATCTGTTCGTTTTACATTTTATTATTACATATATATGCATGCTGGTGTGTTTTGCACAGTTTGTTTCTTTTCAGATAAGGTTGTGCTCTGTCCTTAAAATAGAGATTCTTCTTTAACTTTGTGATCACTCTCACAGTTTTGGATGTGGTTTCACTTTGGGTAACTGAAGTACACTGAAAGTGATGAAAGTGAAAGTCGCTCAGTCGTGTCTGACTCTTTGCGACCCCAAGGACTGTATAGTCCATGGAATTCTTGTGGTGTTGGATTATATCGTGTGCAGATTTTAAGTATCTTTGGGGGAAATACTTTACTTACTGATACAATAATGATTAGCAAATGATAGTTTAAGATTAAATAATTTGTCTTAGATTAAATCTCACTATTTATACCCTTAAGAATTTAATCATAAATGCTTCCTTGTGAATTTATTAATTATCTAGCAGTATGTTGCCCTCTGGTGGCTGTGGAAATCAGTGCCATTGAGATTATGAGCCTTGATGGGTAGAACCAATATATTGGAGTGTCACCGATTCAGACACACACACACACACACACACACACACACACACACACACACACCCCATCTTGAGGTCACATTAGGAGACTTCCTTGGAGGTGAGGGTAGGGCATGGATAGAGCCAGGCTAGACCATGTCATACTGTGTTTTTCACGTAGTATTTGACTCTTGAAGTTTCAGTGACAAAATTTGTGAGAACAGATCTCTGTTCTCTCAAAGTAGATCTCTGTCTCAAAAATTCACTAAAATGTTTAACTTGATGCTGAGACAAAAATGCATATCTAGTTGTTATATGCTGACTTTTACATTCCTTAAAGTATACCCTCAATTACAAAATCTCAAAGGTAAATTTCTAAGTATTTGAAGACTATAAAATCTAGAACATAAAAATACTTTTGATTAAGAAACAAATATTTAACCAAAAACTGTAAATAGTCATTGATATTCTCTAAAACTTAAACTAATTCAAATTCTAAAACTTAATTAAAATGCAGAGCTCTGTGTGTCAGAACCAAATCACAATCAGAGACACAATCTGTTAGAATCTAGAAAGTTGTTCAGATTGGCTTGAACTCTAGAATAGAATCATGAATGGCTCTGACCCAAAGTGAATGCCCTGGAACCTACACTAAAGGCCCGTTTAGAGCCAGGCTATAAAGATGCCTTTAGAAGTCTTGCAATTCTAGAACAACTCTCCTTTTTGACAGCTCCAAGGGAATAGCTATGGATCAGAAGGAATAACTATTTACCTTTAACAACAACAACAAAAAAAGCCAGTTATGTAGAAATCCTGGGCCAGAGAGTATCTTAGAACAATTTAAGGATATATCTTACATTTCTGAAGTACTTAATTTATCAAAGCACTTCTTGCTGTTGCCTTCCTAGATTCTCACAGTAGCACTACTGAGCAGCAGTGCAGCGATCACCGTCTTCTCTGCTTTGGAGAGGGTCAAGGATTTTTCCAGTGCTCAGGAATTAGTGAATCTGGGGCAAGAATCAGGCCAGTATAGCCTGAGTGGTCTTTGTAATATCCTCCAACTTAAGATTGGATAGAAAATACAAACTAGAAAGAAATAAAATGAAATATGAACTATCTAGATCTAACCAAAGGTCTTCAATCTGATTACCATTTGAAGTGGTGATAGAGAAAACTGAATGGCATCCTGACTTTCTGTAATCTCAAGGGCACTGAGTTATACTTTGATACGGCTTAGGCCCCCTAAATGTCCGTTACCAGGCTGTAACTTCTTCATTTAGAAAAAAATAACCCTGGAGTTATGCTTTAGCTTTCTTGTGTTCTAACCACATGGAACTTGGAGTCTCTCTTCCTCTGATTCTCAGTTTTAGAACGTGTTTGCTTGAGGCAGCGTAGTGAGAAACTGCTCTTTCATACCCATGCCCTTACAGAATGGTGACTGTCTTAAACTGACTTGATTATTCTGTAGTTAATTTTGTTCCACTCCCACTGTAGATGGGATGCTATGGAGATGCTGTCGGTCAGCAAACATTTACCATTGGTCATCCGCAGCCCTATCAGAAGTATTATATTTTATTTAAAAACTCTGTACTCAAAGCTTCTCCATTCATAAGCGTCCGGAGAAGGGATACATGGCTGAGTCTGCCATTCAGAAACAGGTCAGTGGCGGATGATGGGAGAGGATCTGCATATTTAGGGTCAGGGAGTATATGGTAAATCTCTACCTTTTCATCAATTTTTCTGTGAACCTAAAACTGTACTTAAAAAAAAACCTTAATAAAAATTTATATCTAAATACATACACATATACATATTTGTTTGTGTGTTAACTGCAGGATCTCAGGGAAGGAAATATGAATACAAGCTGCAGTTTAGTAGGCTATGACTTAAAACCCTGTTAACTTGTAAATCCAGCAAATAGAAGTAGTTTTGAACTCTCTTGGACGCTCATGGACTTATAATCTTTATATACACAGATAACCTTGCTATCCTCAGGTATTTAAAATCTACACATATCTTACTTAGATAGGGTAGCCTGGCAGTCTTTAGAAGGGGCATCAAGTCCTCATTTATGTTAGCATATAAGTGTTATCAGCTCTAATGCAAGTTTCTATTTTAAGGATGTATCTCTGACATCAATAAACTCTCTGAAAAAGGCACTAGGGGAAAATGAATGATTAATGCAAAATGCATCCCTTAAAATTAAATATTTAGTTATTCTCATTAGTATTTTTTAAGTTTTCACATGATCACTTGCTTCAGGGAATGATGTTCACATCATAAAACTGTGAAAAATGTCACTTTTAAATTGAACGTTCTATTTTAAATATTAAGCTTAAATATAAATACTCATAGAATAATACTTTTTTCTACTCTCTCACAGAATACCCAAAGGATAAGCAGTTCTCAAGCCACTCAACCCCTAGCTACCCCAGTGGTGTCTGTGACAACTCCAAGCTTGCCTCCGCAGGGCCTGGTGTACTCAGCAATGCCGACCGCCTACAACACAGGTGAGCCTGCTCTGTTGCCTTTTGTGGGGTTTTTTCCTTTGTTTTGTTTCAGTGTGTACTTTTATGATTTTTTAAAAAATATATTTATTGAAATAAATTATTTCAAGTCTCTTAGATTCACAATTGGATATGTTAATGAAACACATGCTAGTCTTGAAAAAATTACACAGTACACATTGATTATAGAAAGATTCCCCAGCATGAACTTCTACTTATCCCTGAGAGACAACTAGCTGTTACCAAATTATGACGCACAGCAAATGGAGCAAAACAGTTGGTGTTTTCTATGTAGTTCTTGTTACATAGTATCTCACTCTTCCAAGCTTTTGAAATAAGATGTTTTCCTGTATGCTGTGTCAACCTGCCTTGGGAAAGGCTGCATCCCTTGGGACCTCAGGACTCAGGGAGGTGGATCTAGGTGGCTGTGTCAGCAGGTCACATTTTCCTCCACATGATAGCCCATTTGGTTTCTACTGTTTGTGCCTCGGAGGCAAGACCAGGAGCTTTCTAATTTCTCTTCAAAGCCAGTCACTCCTCACCTCTGAGGTGAGCTTTTCACTCATTCATGTAATTTAGGCTTTTCATCCACAAATACCCTATTTAGAGAGTATATTAGGTAAGTTTTAAAATACTGCAATGATTGGAGGGGTGCTTTCACTGTATGGAGAGCCCGATGTATGACGGTTTCTCTAGATGTGCCATTTAGGGATTGGCAGAGGACACATGGGGGAGCTTCCCCTTCTCACCAGCTGAGCCAAACACCTGATGCTTCAAAAGGTGGAGGAGTGAGGGAAAGAGTTAAAAATACCTTGCCAGTTTTTCAGAGACCACAGGGCAAGGCATTTATTCTTTTGTGATTCTGATAAATAGGTGAATAAAGATCATCTAATTTCAGACTTCAGGGTAAATGCTGTAGCACAGTCTTTCACCCTGATCTATAGAGTTCCCTGAGGGGTGCAGAGCCATTAATACATTTGATTGCTGCTTTAATTCCAAGTAATTCTTTTAAAACAAAAACAACTTTAAATGGTTTTGTTGAAAAGAAAGCTTCTTAGGAAATGTCTACTACTTTTTCCAACAATCAATATAAAAAAAAAAGTCCAAATCCATCAACTAAATCTAGAGTAAAGCCAGGGATTATATGTTCATAGAAATTCTGTTTCATTGCCCTGGTCACCACCTATATGAGCAACACTAGTCTAGGGACATACATTTTCTCCCAGGTTTATTCTGGAAAAGGAGACATACCCAAGTTGGTAACCTATGGAGGGGAAGTCCTGAATTGTTGAGGTTACCAGTTTATACTCTGATCTTGAGAAGATGAGGAAAATAGAAAATTTGTGAGCTAGAATGTTCAGAGGAGCGTTGGCCGAGGAAATGGTTCTTGAGCTGGGTGTCACCGTTACATTACAGTTTACTGAGCATTTCATGACAGGTTTTTCCAATAGAAAACTTAGATACCCCACTATATTTGTTTTTAGAAATGCCATTGGCTTTAAAGAATATTTTTTCCAAAGTCCAGAAGGAATTACCAAAACACAGAAAGGGAGTCACATTCTCTTGAAACCATCCCTTATCAGTCTCACTCCTGTAACTACTTACTTCTGTCTCAGAGCACCTGTTCTGTTTAATGTTACCACATTATCTTTAATGTATTTATCTTTTTAAAACATGCATCTATAATTTGTCTTTCATTAGTATATCAACTACCTTTCTGTACATAGTTAAGAATCAAACACGTGCCAGTCAGTCAGTACAGGGATGAATAAGTGAGCAACATTTCAAAACGTACAGTAGCTCTGTGTAGGGGAATCATATAGACACTTCCTCATGCCCATCTGTAAGATCACTCCCAGCTTCTCAACTTATTCATGGATCCATTCAGCACAGATATAGAGTGTGTTCTGTGTGACAAGCACTGTGCCAGGCACTGGAAATATACAGGAGCACACAGTTAACAGTGGAACGTAGGGTCTATCAGAGGAGAAAGACACAAGACAAATAGCTCTAGGAGTAATTTATCACCTTTGTGTTGAGGGCCATACTGAAGCTTTGACCTGAAAAGGCTTCGACCTGCCTCAGCCAGGCAGAGTAGGGAGAGTGCTCCAGGAACGGGGAGCATTGTGTGCAGAGGCAGCAGGAGCATGGCTGACGGGGCCGAATGGCTGCAGAGTTGGAACCACAGAGGCAGGTTGGGATGCATAAACCTTGCTGAGGACTTCTGGACATGATCTTGAGAGCATTGGGAAGCCATAAAAAGGTTTTAAGCAGAGTGGTATCATGACTGTATTGCTTTGTATGCTCACTTAACTACAGCACTCATGGGGCCACCACACAAGAGGCTACTATGATAGTCCAACTAATGAATGCTAATGGTGTGAACTATGATAGTCCAACTAAGGAATGCTAATGATGTGAACTATGATAGTCCAACTAAGGAAAGCTAATGGTGTGAACTAGGCTGGTGGCAGTAGAGACGGTGAGATGTGGGCAGGCTTGAGAGACAGTAGCTAGAATTGACTAGACTTGGTTGTTGGTGGTGGAAGTAAGTATCAAGGGTAACACCCACAGATTTCTGACATGAACAGTTACAGGAGAGTTGGTGCCATTTACTAGAGAGAGGCAGGTTTGGAGGAAATGATGAGTCCAGTGGGGTCATGTCAGACTTGATGTGTCTGGAGAGACATCATGACAAGTAGACATGTCAAGTGGGTAGTTGGAAGGACTTGGAGGCACTGTAGAAGGTGCAGTGTGATGGATCCCCTGACCCAGCTTCTGTGGGGAGAGGCAAGGCAGTGTTAGAGAGCAGTGACTGAGAAAAGATCCCAAGCACAGTTTTGCTGTTTAAATTCAGTTTCTTTTTTAAAATGCTAATTCACTAGGGAGACTAATTTCTTTAAATACTTCTCTCAAGACATGGAAAAGAAGTTAAAAGTAGAAGAGCTTTTGCCACCTCTCTTTAGAACTAAATGGAAAAAAACAAATGTTAATGTTGAACTGAAATAACTCTACATGTGAATGATAACTAACATACTATGTCTTGGCCAAAATGATTATAACTGAAGCATTTATGTCTTGTAACATGAAGTTTTTCATGAACTTTGACTTTGCATGCAATCAGGGATCTTTGACAGTTCCTATACTTCGAACAAATGCAATTAGTTAATTGTATGATAATGAATATACTGTCTTTGTCACTAAGCTTGACAGCCCGTGAAAAGGGGTCCTGAATCTTAGTTCTGCTTCCCCTGTACTTCAAAAATATGAGACATGCTGAACTAGTTGTAGTCAGGATGAACTGGAGTGTTGACTCTTTGTTCATGAGGGTAGTGGTGGGCATATATATTTTAAATAGCAATTGTATAGGAGTATCTTTTAGTGACAGCATTTTTATTATTTCTATTTACAATCCTGGAATAAGTATCTCAACTTTTTATGAAATAAGCTGTAAATATTTAGTACAAAATAGAAACCTCTTTTACTGAAATAATCCCAGACAGCCGAATATAGCTAGGTCCTAGAAACCTCCCAAAAGAAAATTGTTTGTCACTTGTAGACCATAAGCTTGTTTTCGGCTTCCCTGGGGGCTCAGTCGGTAGAGAATCCGCCTGCAATGTAGGAGACCAGGTTCTATCCCTGGATTGGGAAGATCCCCTGGAGGGGAGGGCATTGCAACCCACTCCAGAATTCTTGCTGGAGAATCCCCATGGACAGAGGAGCCTGGCGGGCTCGTTGGACACAACTGAGTGACTAAGCACAAAGGGAGTTTTTGATGTTATGAAGTACCTGGCTTCTTTCAGACTAAGAAAATTTTGGGCACAACTATTTGAAAAGCAGGTGTGGTATGGTCCTTTTTATTACACAAGGAACATTTTCTTCTTTTTTAGACTACTCACTGACTAGTGCAGATCTGTCAGCCCTGCAGGGCTTCAACTCGCCAGGAATGCTGTCTCTGGGACAGGTGTCTGCCTGGCAGCAGCACCATTTAGGACAAGCAGCCCTCAACTCTCTCGTGTGAGTAACTGACTAGGTGTTTTCACCAAACCTCTACCTATGCTTCCCAACCTGTGCCTCATTCCACTGGTAGAAGAAAGGTAACCTGAAGGTATTCAGGCCTACCTGCCACCCTTCTCTTTCCTTGCTTTGGTTAACATCAACAGACAGAATAAGAAAATGAGCTGTGCTTGTTGCTTTATCTCTGGATGGTAGGGAAGGGTGGTAGGGGCTGGATTTCTTATGTATGGGTCAGACTACGGAGGATTCATGTGGTTGACCCCAGTCCACTGCACACATTGTACGTCTCCAGGAAGGGTTCACAAAAGAGAATGTTCCTTACAGACAGCATGAAAAGGGATTACAGTGGTGCTCAGGTAGGACAGGCATCACTAGCAGGAGGAGAAGGAATGGTGTTTTGGTAAAACTAGAATAGTCAGCCCAAGGAGAAGCTGGAGGAGAACAGTCCAGAAGAGGGGACAGCATAACAGGTTAGCTGTGTCGCTCCTGTCAGGATATGTGGGACTCCCAGCCTCTTGGCCTAAATGTCCCCAGAGAGGCTCCCTGCAACCTGGTAGCTCCACAGTACACAGTGGCGTTGGTCATCAACTTGGGAACTATGTCATGGAGAAATGGCCAGGGTATCTGAGGGAAATCTCTTTGCTTACACAGGTGTTTGGCCCTCGGGCATGTGCAGAGCATCCTAAATGAGCACACTAAAAATAGCCATGCAAAGGCAGGCAGAAAAGGCTTGGTACTCAGACTGAGGAAAAGGCGTGTGCACGCTTTACTGTGTCCTCCTCTGAGCCACTCACTCAGCCTTTCTGAGACTCATCTGGAGAGTGGGGTGACGTGGCTGCCTTCTGAGAGCTGCTGTGAGCGTAAGTGGCAGGTGCTGTCACAGAGGCAGAGCAGAGGGGAGAGGGAGTTGGGGTCAGGGTGCCACTGTCCCTCTGCCGCTTTGGTCCCCGCGCGTCAGTCACTGACACTGTTTTGGAAATTTCAGCCACAGAAGTACCAAGATTTGGGTAACAGAACCAGCCACTAGAAATCTTGACTGTACTCATTTCTGTTTTTACCAGGGATATGTTATTTTTTCTGTGTGAAGCACTGCAGGAAACACCAAAACTGGTCTTGGGGAGTTCTGGCAGTGTTTCAGACCCTGGCTCTTTGTCAGTCAGGTGGTATCTGTAGTATCCCATTCATGCAGATGCACTCACAAACCAGCTGTCTAACAGATCTTTATTTTTTTCCTTCAGTGCTGGAGGGCAGTTATCTCAGGGTTCAAATTTATCCATTAATACCAACCAAAACATCAACATTAAGTCAGAACCAATTTCACCTCCCCGGGATCGAATGACCCCATCAGGCTTCCAGCAGCAGCAGCAGCCACAGCCGCCACCGCCGCCGCCTCAGGCCCCACAGCCGCAGCCCCGGCAGGAAGTGGGCCGCTCCCCTGTGGACAGTCTGAGCAGCTCCAGCAGCTCCTACGACGGCAGTGACCGGGAGGATCCACGGGGCGACTTCCACTCTCCCGTTGTGCTCGGCCGGCCCCCAAACTCTGAGGACAGAGAAAGCCCTTCCGTAAAGCGGATGCGGATGGATGCATGGGTGACCTAAGGCTTCCAGGCAGGTGTTTGTACTTTGTGTTACTGCAGTGAACTGCTCTACATATCTAAACTGGTAAATAAGGACATGAGTTAAATATATTTATATGTACATACATACATATATATCCCTTTACATATATATGTATGTGGGTGTGAGTGTGTGTATGTGTGGGTGTGTGTTGCGTACACAGAATCAGGCACTTACCTGCTAACTCTTGTAGATCTGCAGGTGTGCATACCACGGCAAACAGAGCACCCTGTAGGCAGAGTCTAGTCTGGCACTTCCTTGGACTACTTGTTTCATAAGATAACCAGTTTTTGCAGAGAAACATGTACCCTATATATAATTCTCCCACACTAGCTTGCAGAAACCTAGAGGGCCCCTACTTGTTTTATTTAACTGTGCGGTGACTGTAGTTACTTAAGAAAAATGCTTTGTAGAACAGAGCAGTAGAAAAGCAGGAACCAAGAAAGCAATACTGTACATAAAATGTCATTTATATTAATTACCCAACCTGGCATGGGTCTCTATTGCAGAGAGGTGCATGGGAAAGGGCTGTTAATATTAAAAAACATAACAAAAAAGCCCCACACATAACTGTTTTGCACGTGCAAAAATGTATTGGGTCAAAGAAGTGATCTTTAGCTAATAAAAAAGAGAGAGAATAGAAAACACGCATGAGATATTGAGAAAATATTAGCCTAGAGATATAGAGCATTAACAGTAAATTAATATATTAAGTTATAATTGGAATATGTCAGAAGTTTCTTTTTACATTCATATCATAAAATTAAAGAAACTGATTTTAGCTCATGTATATTTTATATAAAAGAAAACACCCTTATAAATTGATGACTATATATAAAATTATATTCACTACTTTTGAACACATTCTGCTATGAATTATTTATATAAGCCAAAGCTGTATGTTGTAACTTTTTTTTTTTTTTAGAGAATAGCTTTATCTTGTTTTAACTTTTTAGTTTTACTTTGAGAGGGGGGAAAAAACAAACAAAAATATCTTGCAAGCAGAACCTTGGAAAAAAAAAGCCATGAACACTTATTATTCTATATGTAAATTAAAAGTTGAGCCAAACTCTTTGTGTATATAGCATCTTAAATATATTATCACCTTTGATGTAAGTACCTATGTATTGTATGGTCACCAGATTAAAAAGTATATTTTTGTGGATTGCCGCCAATTTAGGGGGAAAAGGCGAGATCCTTATTAAGTAGAGTATTCACTGTTTAATATTTACTATTTTGTTAAATATACTGTACTTTGGATTTTAATTATTGGCCCAGTCTTTTCAGAGGATTGTATAAAGGGGTTTCTCCCCTCACTGGTGGTGAATGTGTGATGTTACATTGTAATCTTTGTGCCGTATGGGTTGAGCATTATTATATATTTTATATGTGTATATAAATAGCAAAGTGGCAAAAAAAAATTGATGTTAAGTTCATCCTGCATAAATGTAAAATGTGTTGTAACAGATTTTATAAGGCATTATTTAAAACTTGCCTTTTGTGAGGAAAAAATATAGTAGAAAAACTGACCTGATTTAATTAATATTAGAGAAAATGGCAAAATAGTAGATGAGCACAAAGGTTTTATAAGTGGTAAATGATTAGGTAAGAG
The DNA here is from genome assembly GCA_006410675.1 of Oreotragus oreotragus. Taxonomy (NCBI): domain Eukaryota; kingdom Metazoa; phylum Chordata; class Mammalia; order Artiodactyla; family Bovidae; genus Oreotragus; species Oreotragus oreotragus. Next base: position 29,245 of record SJYX01015030.1, on the reverse strand, counting down.
TATTTGTGGGGGAAGGGATCTTTGTTTCTTGACCCTCTAAAATAGATTGATGCAGCTGGTTACAAGATAACTATCATTCTGGACACTCTGTGCATTGAATGACACTTCAGTGTGGGGAGACGTCCTCTCATGGTGCAGATCCTTGGCATGACTCTTGCCATCCTGATGCCCTCAACTGAGATGCTGACCAAGGCCTTACTCTCTCAGGAAGACAGCTAAGTGGTGACAGCAAGTTCGGCAGTTCCCTGGGCTTGTGCCATGACAAAATTCAAAGTCCTGTATATCTTTCATCGTTGATTTTTAAATACTCGTTTTCTTGAGAAACTCAAAATAAGGGTTGAAAAATACTGCTATTTTATATTTTAAACTTAATATTAAGCAGCTACCTACAATTTTCACTTACGTTTTTGCTTTTTCCCCCTAAATTGCGTTCCTTGTGACATTTTCCTCATATGCTATTTGTGACAAATCATCAGCCAAATTTCCTGGCTGACACATAGGTAGGTAGGTACAGGATAAACTTGTGGCATTCACGGCTGCAAAGTGGAATTCTGTTTTTAATGACATTTTGGGTAGTAAATTTTGATAGAGGCCAAAAAAGGGAGGGTGATGCACTCTCTCCTCTCATCAGTTTAGACATTTGGCTTTTATTCAGAATGGATTTGTTTTGTTTTAAACATACTTATTTTACTGAACAACTTACAGGCACATTTCTTCATGAGGTCACACCTAGTTGAAACAATGCAGTTTCCCAACACTGAATTTCCAAGATAATCCTTACCACTTTGTAAACCATTTATAGCTTTGAAAGTGTTCAGTGCTTCTTTGGTTGTTATTTATGCATGTTCATGAACTTCTGCTGTACATGGGATAGGAGTTAACACATTCACATTTACTGTCTATTTTCTTGTGTGCCTTACGAGATGGCTTTTCTGACTGTATCTCAATAGTCTTTCTTTCTATGCAGGTTTATAATCAGTACAACTACTGTTTTCTAAAATAATATTACCAAGGCTCGGAGTTTGTATTTCAATTACACTGACCAAGTAACAATGTATTCCATTTTCAGGAACTGAGTATTTGACTGTTAACCCTTTTCTCATATGCCCAGTGTGACTTAGAGCATATGGACTTGACAGAGGCACCCTCGCCCAGACCCCATGTACGAACACATTACACACACGCATCTCCTGGTGGGAACCAGCTCAGAGTGGGGAAGACACGAACCACATTACTTTAAAACCTACTTTTCTTACCCTTTTTGGACTCCTGTGTTTTGTATGACACCATTGCAAGAAATTTTATCCCTGCAGATGAAGTATTTTATTACTAAAAGACAAAAACAAAAAAAGCTAGAGTAAATTGCACTGGTTCAAGTACGGTTTCCAGCAGCTGTACTTCCTTCAGCAGTCTGCCTGGTACTACATTGAAAGGGAAAGTCACCATTGTATGTCTACAGATGGTCCCAATCAAAACTCCATCTTTTGAGCCCTAATTAATGTCCATTGTGTTAAGAGACTAAATCAGGGGTTTGTTCTAAAAGAACAATGTATGTTTTACCATTTCCTTTTACTGTAAGGACAGCTAATAAAGCATTAACATATTTTCTGTATTAACCATCATGCGCACAAGAAATACATAGTAAATAAGGAACCAGAAAACTCCTGGCATCGGATCATAAGAAGCTAGATGATTAGAATGTGAAAAAGATTTTACAAATGTAAAACTTTTATTTCTCTGTAGAAACTTTCTTCACTTTGCTGTGCAAGAAGACACTGCTTTGCTATATTTAAAATGGCTTTTTTAAAAGAGATTTATGTATTTGGTAAATGTTTGTAGTCAACAGTTCACACAAGAAGCTGTACACGGTTTGAACATGTAAAACCGTTTGGCGGCACAAGCTGGACTTTGTTGCCATCCTTGAGATGAACCTTTTAAGAAAAAATAAGTTAATCTCAATTTTTCCCTGAATGTGTTGTTTTTTTCCTTCATTATACAATAAATATTATAGTGAACTTTTTATCAAATGGTTAAGAAAATGTTAGAGGTTGTTGTAAACTATTTGTATCCTGCACTCACTACAGTAAAGACGGACTGGCTTTTCCTGTGTACTCCAGACTCTGTCATATTTGCCACCAGTCGCCCTCTTTTCCATTCCCTTCCCTTTCCCAAACCTCTTCCGCCTGCAGGTCCCTTTTACTTCCTTTGAGAGATGTGGTCGAGGAAATTGTTACAGTGCCCCACCCACCCCCCTGTATTGGCTCCTGAGGCCTCTCCTCCTGGGCTGCCCGGGACCCTTCAGGAAGCAGCCAGCAATCTAGTCCCGGCATCAGCCAGTCTGGCTGTTCTGTGCCTGTTGGTGTGGATACATTAAACCCATTCAGACTCTGATAACAGCTTCCTGCAGGATATGCTACTAGAGTGCGGGGATGGATGTGGGGCATTTGTTAGAACTTAACTGTCTTCAGTTTATTTTTCTTTCAAGTTTAGGTGGCGAAATGATTTGTTTTACCCAAAGTGCATACATAATACTGAGCTGGGGTGGCAGAAACAGATTTACTAAGTAAATTTTTATTTTCAAAAGTGACAGATGTGAAAAATTATCTTAAACTTGCGGTGAAAAGTTTTTTCCCTCTGATTTGCCTTCCGAGCCATCTCCCAGCTAAGCAGATTCTTGCTGTCAATTAAATTAAAAGCTAAATTTCTGTGCTGGCTTTACTTGCTAGTTACTGTGAAACTCTGATTAGCCGGTTTGAAAGCCGGTTGAAGCCTGTGGCTAAAAATAATCACAGCTGCAGCTACTTGAAATCAATTCACTGTGACTTCCTAGTTAGCGCCCATGCATCCTGCCTTCCTCTAGGCTCTGTCTTGTTTTTAAGATGATTCTGTGTCTGACTGGTACCAACCAAGAAAATGGTTTTTCATTCATGGTCTTCTGCCAGCAGGATGGCTCCTGCCACCTCCCATCTGCCTGTCCAGTCTCTCAAGGAGTCAAAGTACCCCTTGGTTGTAGAACTGAGGAGACAGCTGTATTCCTTCCAGCTGACACAAGGGTTGGGAGGTTCCAAACGGGCACCTGAAGCACTCCAAGGAGGGGCTGGCAGGGGCTGAGCGGACAGGCCCCCGGACAGTGTGAGAGCTGGGCCCCAGCCCTGGACGGCACATTGCCAGAGTGAATTCCCACCTCCACTTAAGTGCCTGCTTCCAGAGGACCCAGCTTCGAGAACATGTCCTAGACCCCATAGGCGGGCGGCTCTGTGAATACTGAAGTGTCCGAACATAGCTGGGGAAAGAAAAAAGTCAGTTACACTAACTGGTTTCACCATATTATCCTCTCCTACCTTTCTTCTTAGACTTTAGTTTTGAATTAATTTTTAACTTACAGAAAAGTTGAAAAAATAGTAGGTTCATATGTCCCTGTCTCAGCTTTCCCTAATGTTAATATTTACATAACCGTAGTACCACTATCTCGAAGAGTCAGACACCACTGAGCAACTAAGCACACCACTATCAGAACCAAGAACTTAACACCGATATAGCACTAGTAACTAAGCACCTTACTTGAATTTCACCACTTTATCCACTATTTCTGTTCTAGGATCCAACGCAGGATCCCACATTGTATTTAGCTGTTATGTCTCTGTAATAGTTCCCCAGTCTTTTCTTGTCTTTAAAAAGACAGGGTGCTTTTGAAGAATACTGATCAGTTATCCTGAATAGTATTCCCTTGATGTGGATTTGTCTGATGTTTTCTTATGATTATAATGAGTGTGCATTTTGGCAGGAATACCCAGCAGTGTGCCCATAATGCCTCATGCATTTCATGATGTCGTATATTTGCACAGGTAATGTTGACCATGACCACTTGGTTAAGTGGTTTCTTTTGGCTTTCTCCACTGCAAAGTTACTGTCTTTTCCTTGTTGATAAGTATCTTGGGGAGATACTTTGAAACTATATAGATTTCTCAAACATACCTATTAATTTTAGCTTCTTGGTCACAATAATTATTTCTGAAATATTTGCCTGATTTCTTCTACATTTATTAATTGGGAGCTGTCCCTCTCCCCACTAATTTATTTGATTATATTATAATGGATTCGTGATTTTTTTTTTTTTTCCTTTGGGTTATAATCTAGTACTATCATTCTGTTCCTGAAGTTATTCCAGCTTTGGTCATTAAGAGCTTCAGGTAGATGCTGATGTTTCTTGGAAAAGCGCCTTCCCACTTTTCAAGCATTTCTTTACTTTCTGGCAAGATGTTAAACACTGACACTCATTCCAGGTACTGGAATAACCACCTCTCTAAGATTCCTAGATCCATGTATTGGAGAATGGCATTTAGAAACCAAGGTAAGTACACTGTATTTGCTCATTGCTACTAGAGTATCATGCTCTTTGGCTAGGAAATAAATTTAGTTATGTTCACTCACGGGCTTCCCAGGTGGCTCAGTGGTAAAGAATCTGCCTGTAAATGCAGGAGATGTGGGTTCCATCCCTGGGTGGGGAAGATCCCCTGGAAGAGGAAATGGCAACCCAGTCCAGTATTCTTGCCAGGATAATCCCATGGACGGAGGAGCCTGGCGGGCTACAGTCCATGGGGTTGCACAGAGGTGGACACAACTGAGCGCTCATGCATGCTGTTGAAAACAGACATAAATTCATATTTTGCAGCTAGTTATCTAAACATGTATGTGGAAAAACACGAGTTTTGTAGTAATACTTTTATATTTCAATTCGACTTCACAGGATTCCTTTTAGCCTCTCCTTTCTTATTTGTAAATTCTTTCTCCTACGGTAAGAACATGACTTTACTATCTGCAGTCTTTTTAACTTACTCAGTTTTGGTGTACACATTAGTTTTAGAACTGCCTGTCCAGGGACTTAGTTGGTCCAGTGTTAGGACTCTGTTTCCACTGCAGGGAGCACAGGTTTGATCCCTGGTCTAGGAACTAAGATCCTGCATGAATTGCAGCCAAAAAAAATTTGCCGGTCCACACCTAAGTGAGAAACATTTATTGACCAGATTAGTGCATTTGAATAGTTCCTTTCCCATCTGGCCTTACGTTTATCTGTCGAGGGCAGTGTTTTCCATAGTTTTAGTTTCCAACCACCTTCCATGTTATTTAATACAGTTAGGATCAGCTGTTGATGTTTTTACTTCAGGTACCCTCCCTTCATGGCCTTCCCAGATGGCTAGCTCAGTGGTAAAGAATCCACTTGCCAATGCTGGAGATGCAGGTTCAATCCCTGGGTCCGGTAGATCCCCTGGAGGAGGAAATGGCAACCTACTCCAGTATTCTTGCCGGGATAATCCATGGAAAGAGGAGTCTGGCAGGTTACAGCCCATGGGTTTGCAGTTAGACAACTGAGCACACATGCACTCCCTCTCACGCTAGTTGTTTTTATTGGAGGGGAGATGAATGAATGGTATCTGAAGCACTGCTGCTGCTGCTGCTAAGTCACTTCAGTCATGTCCGACTCTGTGCGACCCCATAGACAGCAGCCCACCAGGCTCCTCTGTCCCTGGGATTCTCCAGGCAAGAGGACTGGAGTGGCTGCCATTTCCTTCTCCAATGCATGAAAATGTAAAGTGATAACGGAAGTCACTCAGTCGTGTCCGACTCTTAGCGACCCCGTGGACTGCAGCCCACCAGGCTCCTCCATCCATGGGATTTTCCAGGCAAGAGTACTGGAGTGGGGTGCCATTGCCTTCACTATGTTGGAAGAATCAGAGCTATCAAAAGATACTCGAGTATTGTTACTCTTTTCTCACCCCTGCTACCCGACCCCTCCCTGAATTCTCCTGCCAGCCCTCCACTGATAACTAATCTCTAGTTTCTGTTTTAATCCTTCCAGTGTATCTGGTATAAACAGGATATAAACTACTGACTCCTGAACAACTAATGGATCAAAGAGATATATATATCAAAAAATATCCTGAAACAAATGCAGATGGAGACAAAACATACCAAAACCAATGGAATGCTGCAAAAATGATTCATAAAGAGAAATTTATAGTGATAAATGCATATATAAAGTGAAGTGAAAGTTGCTCAGTCATGTCTGACTCTTTGCAACCCCATGGACTATACAGTCCATGGAATTCTCCAGGCCAGAATACTAGAGTGGGTAGCTATTCCCTTCTCCAGGAGATCTTTCCAAGCCAGGGGTCGAACCCAGGTGTCCTGCATTGCAGTGGATTCTTTACCAACTATGAGGGAAGCCCAGAAATACATATATAAACAAGAAAGATCCCAAATAAAAAACCTAACTACATCTCAAGGAACTTAGAAAAAGAACTAACTAAGCTAAGGTAAGCAGAGAAAAGGAAACAACAGATCAGAGGGGAAATGAAATAGAGATCATAGAAAAAAATGTAAAAGATTCAAAACAACTGATTAAAAAAATTGGCAATCTTTTAGCTGGACTAATTAAGAATAGAAGAGAGAATGCAATGAGAAATGAAAAAGACAATATTACAACTGATAATACAGAAATACATAGGATCGTAAGACTTTCTATGAACACTTATATACCAGCAAATTGAACAACATAGAAATGGATAAATTCCTAGAAACATACAACCTACCAGGACTGAATCTGGAAGAAACAGAAAATCTGACTAGACCAATAACAGATTAAATCAGTAATCAAAAACCTCCCAACAAAAAAAGCTCAGGGTCAGATGTTTTACTGGTTAAAGAATTGCAGGTCCTCAAACTATTCTCAAAAAATTGAATGGGAGGGAACACTGCCAAACTCATTTTATGAGGCCAGGACTTAACTGATACCAAAGCCAGATAAGGACAATGTAAGGAAAATTACAAGCCAGTATCCCTGATGAACAGAGATGTAAAAATTCTCAACAAAATATTAGCAAAACACATTAAAAGGATATATGATCAAGTGAGATTTATCCCTAGGATATAAGGGTGGCTCAACATATACAAATGAAACCATGTGGTAAATCACATTAATAAATGAAAGATGAAAATCATGATCATTTCAATAGATGCAGAAAAAGGGTTTGACAAAACATCCTTTCATGATAAAAATGCTCAATGAAGTGAGTATAGAAGGGGCAAACCCACAACCATCCAAACCACAGTCATGCAACAAGGAAAGGTTGAAAGCTTTTCAAGGTCAGGAACAAGACAAGGACACCCACTCTCCTCTCTTGGTCAACGTACTTGTAGTCCTAGCCAGAGCAACTTGGCAAGATAAAATAGATTTGGGGGGGGGAGGAGGGCG